>CATKHJ010012227.1:0-12844 GCA_949750685.1 Vernicia montana | reverse complement strand
ATATGGAGCATGCTTGTAAGGAAGCCTCTGCTTGATTTCTAAATAATTATGTATCTATGGCCATCAAACCAAATTGATATCCATTCTCCATTTGAAACTATATGTTCATGTATTGTAAAACTTATCCTTGAATTATTCTTATGATATGATAACCCAAGTTGAAGGTATAATGATATATTATCTACTCACTGCTTTATCTCATTAGTGATTCCATTTTTCCAGGAGATTAAAAGTTCATCGATTCGGTTCTTCAGACATTCTTCCTTCTAAAGAACCAAGTGGATTAATGTAATTTCTCCTTTGATTATTTTGTAATTGAATTTTATTCTAGATGCTCCATGTGTGTGTAAGGGAGAGATATTATTGTGGCTTATTGGCAATATCGAGCAGCTAGTTATATGTATTAACTTATGATATGGGATTATATGAGTATCAAGATATGTTCTTGTGAGAATTTATGTAAGATAAATATGTATGGAGATTATGTGAATATGTATGTTCAGGTTGAGATCTTAGGGATATGTGTGTATTAGATGCAATGATGCCGTATGTGAAAGTCATGTTTATGGGTTCTACGGGTGGTCGGTGGCCTTATGCCTACCCATGCCCTAGAACCGTCGCACCGCTCGAAGGTGGGGTGTGACATAATTTGTCACGATCACAATGTAGCTCATAGCTTGAATTGAAGATTTCATCCAGAAAGATTCGCAGTCAGTGTAGCGACTGCAACTCCGAGCGCAAAAGCTCGCGACCGCAACCTACTTGTTATGACCACAATATTTGTAAAGCTGAGAAGAGTCCCAATGGTAACATCAGCAGCAAACAAAAATCCGCGTTGGACACATATGAATATAACGATCGCGAAATCCTTATGGCGACCGCAATATAGTGATAGCGATTGCAATTCTTGTCTGACAGAGCATTTAATACAGATTTTCTAGTTGTTAGAGTTAGAATTGTTTTGAGCTTATTTGTAACAGCTTTTTGGTGGCGGAAAACTATAAATACCCCCACCAAAGGACTTCAACAAATACTAATAACTTCTCCTACAAACAAACTCTTGCAAACTAATTTCTCAAGCTTTCAATTTTTCATTTAACACCTTGTGTGTTAGTTGTAAGAGCATTCATTGCTCAAGGGTTTAGTGTTAGCCATTAAACACTATCTAGGTTGGGGAGTGATCCTTTGTAAAAACTCTTGTTGGGTTTGAGTGTTAGCCTTAGGGAAAACACTTGTGATGTGTTTAGTGTGAACCTATTAAAAACACTTGTAAAGTTTGGTGTGAGCTTAAACACTAAGTTGGGAGTGAACTTGTTAAAACTCCATTGATGGTGAAATACACAATTAGTGATTAGGAAGTGGATGTAGGATTGGTTATAATCCGAACCACTATAAATCCTTGTATTCATTCTATTCTTTGCTCCTTACTCAAGTAATTTTTTTTAATTACCCACCAATTCAACCCGCTTTTTAGTGCATATTGGGTAACAATTGGATTTAGCAGAAATCTGTGTCACATAGATGAGAGAGAAATCTTTCTCGTTGAGATATAATTATGGCAAAGGCTCTTCTTGCGAAGTAATGCCACCACATATTACTGTGCAAGATTGATTAGGTCTCACGGCTAGGACACAATTACTCTTCCTAGCTAGAGTTCGGACATTATACCCTATCCGAGGGGTAATGTATGTATACACTCTGATATTTTCCATATCAATCAGGGGATTTCTGCTTTAAGGATAACTCAGTATACAATATTAAAAACAATTGCACGTGCATATATATATCAAGGTAACTTTGATGGCATATTGGTTCTCATTTGTAAAGTAAATTAAGAATCAAGCATTAGGATCTTGTTGAACGAATAGTAAGGAACCAAATTATATGCATAATAGAATATTTAACACTCACCTTGATTCTAGGATGAGTCCAATACTTTATTTCCTCTAAAGCAAGCAAAATGGGCGATCACAATTTTGTTGTCCTTCATCTCCTTTTGACTCGTTTCTAGGAGCTATAATAATGAAGAATATATATAAATTACTCCACTAGCTATTTAAAATTAATTATTAATCACTTATACTTAATTATTAAATTATTTATGTTCCTAATTTATTTTTAACTCTAATCCTTAAAAATATTAAGAATACATATACATTTATAGAATTAACTACTTATTTCACCATTGACCTTTCTACACTCATTCTATCATAATTTGAGATAGAGACATTTAATTAACCTAATTATTTCTCTCACTGAAACTAGAAATCAAAGAGTCTAACATATCCAAAAATTAGCTCAAATATTACACTATACAATTTATCATGAATTTTTAAACTCTGCCTTGTTTTTATGCAGGGATAAATTGACCTTCTCTTACTATTTTATTTATATATCATTATGTGAACATCGTATTGAAAATTCCTTTTATGGGTGTTTTATAAACATACATACGAACATTTCTTATTTTTTATTCTCAACCTAGTTCTATCTCTAAGGTCTCCAATTCAGTTAATCAATTTTAGACTACCAAATGCTAAGATAGCCTGAGCAATATATCTTTAGTTATCTATTTACCATACCAAATTATATTATTTTGAATTGAAATTTTTATGCAAATTAGATAACATGATTTTTACCTAAATACCAAATTTCGTGAAAAATCAAAACCATTTACCCCTTCAATGAAATTAATTACTGTAGCTTATTTAATCATACTCGAATATGCACTGTTTCCTGGCAACCTATAATTTTTATCCACTTTACTATATCAAATGAATTTCAAATTACTTGAAATTTTTATGATATATAGGAGACACATAAATCTACAACTTTCATGTTTTGAGTTTTTTCTAATTTTTTCTTTAATGCTAGGAAATAATTTGTGTAATTTTCTGCATAACTAAAATCCTAACAAAACACAAAAAGAATTGAAATATTACTCAAATATAAGGCTAGAATTAAGCTTACCTTCTATCTTAATTTAATTATCCTTGATAAGCTATGAAAGACCAACCCTTTAATGAAGAAAATTTATTTCCTTGAAGTTGAAAGAAAAAGAAAAGAAGAAAGTTTGGTAGATAAATAGAAGAGAGATATAGAAGTGTGTAGAAATTATGGAGTTTATAAATATGTTTAAGAAATGAAATTTGGCAAATGATAATTGACCAAACATTTCATATCTTGGCTGGCCAACTTTTTTTTTTTTTTAATTAGTTATTAATTAATTTTAGTTTTAGTTTTAGTTTTTTTTTATTATTAATTGTTTTTCTTATTAACTTTTATTCTTCTTTTATTTTCTTTATTCTTTCTATACTTTATTTCTATCAATTTACTAACTCTAATTTTCTATTCCAATGCAAAAATTCCATACCTCACTAATAATTAATTTAGTATCTACTAATTAATTTATATAAAATATTTTGACAAACTATCCATTTTTAATTAACACTTACCTAATTATGAAAATTGTGTTGCTAACTTACTAAGTTTGTAATGTTGAATTTTAGGTTATTACAGTAATAAAATGAGACGGGTATTCGTAGGTATACCCGTTTTTATTTTATTTAAAAAAATTATTTAATATTAATTTTCGTATATACATATATTCATTTATATTTTTTTTCTACATATCTATACAATATAATTTATCTTTTACATAAAAAAATAAATTAAAAATGATATATTAAATATATATATATATATAATATTTAAAAAATTAAAAATATATATATTATATATATAATTGGGTAGGTTCGGAACGAATTATAATATTACCCGTTCATTCTGAACTCGATTCAGATTTTTAATTTTAAATTCACCCCGCCCATTTAATAAAGGAAATGGACAATTAGATACGGAGCTGGGCGATTAATCGACGGGGCGGGCTAATTGCCAAAATGATATTCTATAAGCTGCAATTATTTTGCCTATCATAAATTCACAATCATCTTCCCGCAAGAAGTTGTAAAAACATGCGCATGTAGAAATGCAGTCTTGTAGTATTTTGAACCCACCAAATCTAAATCAACTTGTCTTAGCAATCCTTTCAAAATGCAATCATCTCAATCATCTCAAGCAACTCCAATCTTTTCTCACGGCTCTCGGCCACTCCCAGACCCAATTCTACGCCTTCAAACTAGTCCGCTTTTGTATACTCAACCTCTCCAACCTTAACTACGCTCGCTACATTTTCGACCATCTTTACTCTCCTAATATCTTCCTCTGCACTGCTATGGTCACTGCCTATGCTTCTAAGTCGGATCATCTTTCGGCATTTCAATTGTACAGGCACATGGTTCGTCGAGGACAACCAAAACCCAACCATTTTATCTTCCCCCACGTCTTGAAATCTTGTCAAACCACTAAATTGGTCCATGCCCAGATAGCTAAATCGGGTTTTGACCAATACCCTGTTGTGCAAACCGCTCTTGTTGATTCATATTCGAGGTCAGCATCTGATATTGCATTTGCGAGGCAGCTGTTCGATGAAATGTCTGAAAGAAATGTTGTGTCTTGGACTGCTATGATTGCTGGATATACTAGATTTGGCGAGATTGGAAATGCTATTTCTCTTTTTGACCAAATGCCTGAGAGAGATGTTCCTTCTTGGAATGCTGTTATTGCCGGATGTACTCAAAATGGGTTGTTTTCGGAGGCTATTTCACTCTTTAGAAAGATGATACTTCTTTCTCAACTGGCAGAACATCGACACAACTGGCCTAATCAGGTTACAGTTGTTTGTGCTCTATCTGCTTGTGGCCACACTGGCATGCTTCAGCTTGGGAAATGGATCCATGGCTATGTGTATAAAAATAACCTTGGCTTTGATTCATTTGTTTCAAATGCTCTGGTGGATATGTATGGCAAGTGTGGAAGTTTAAGAGAGGCTAGAAGAGTTTTTGACATGACTTTGAAGAAAAGTTTGACGTCTTGGAATTCAATGATAAATTGTTTTGCTCTCCATGGACAAAGCAGGAGAGCCATATGCATATTTGAGGAGATGATGCAACATGGAGGAGATGATGTAAGACCAGATGAGGTCACCTTTGTTGGATTGTTGAATGCTTGTACCCATGGAGGACTGGTCGAAAAAGGACGTTTCTATTTCCAGATGATGACTCAGGGTTATGGGATTGAACCTCAGATTGAACATTATGGCTGCCTCATAGATATTCTTGGTCGTGCTGGAAGGTTTGAGGAAGCCTTGGAAGTTGTGAGAGGAATGAAAATTGAACCTGATGAAGTTGTTTGGGGTTCTCTGCTTAATGGATGTAAAGTATATGGTCATACAGACTTGGCAGAATTTGCTGTTAAAAAACTTATTGAAATTGACCCCAAGAATGGAGGCTATGGTATAATGTTAGCAAATTTATATGGCGAGTTGGGGAAGTGGGATGACGTTCGCAAGGTAAGAAAGATGTTAAAGGAGCGGAATGCATACAAGACACCAGGTTGCAGTTGGATTGAGGTTGATAATGAAGTTTATCAGTTCTACTCTGTCGACAAAACACATCCTAGGTCAGAGGAGATATACAATATATTGGAAACTCTAATAGGCTTGAAATAGCTTGAGGTTCATGGTGTTCTCCAGATATGACTGCAATAGAAAAATATAAAATCAGTTTCTGAAACACTAATATTCTTCTTCTCTCCTACTTTTGGGGGTAGAGACATTTCATTTGAGGCTAGAGGGGAATTTAAAAGTCCAAGACAACAAGATTATATTTTGACATCTATGGTGACATGTGAATAACAGAAGAGTGATCATAGGCATAGTTACTTTGATTCTTTACTTTACCCTACGATACCTTATTGCATGAGGATATGTGGACATAGTTATGACACTTTGACACTTTAGATTACTAGGAAAACTATGGTATTTTGATAATTGGATGAGCCTGCAACCAAAAGCATACAGAAATTGGATAGTCATACCCAAGTGAGGTTGGGCATTATTGAAGATAAGTTAGGTGATTTGAGCGCGGTGATAATTTTCTATGAGGAGATTAAATAGAAGATTGCTGCAGTTTTTGGCTGAAAAGGATGATACTGGGCCTCTCAAGGATTAATACATCAAGTCTCAATCAAGTAAGTTTATTAATTTTTGTTTTCTCACTTAAAGCATCTGAGTTCTTAGTTGAACTAATTTACCAATTATTTTATGCTTTCATTTGTTTTTTTTTTTTCTATGGTATTTTTTGTATCTCATCATTGATCTCAAGATAAATTAATTATTTATTTATGGTTTAATGACAAAAAATTCATAAACTTTAGGACTTTTTTTCAATTCTATCATAAACTTTAAAACTTATAAATTAAATACAAAATTTAAAATTTGCAATATTTAGCTTTTTACTGGAAATCATTCAAATAGGGGCTTTGGTAACCTGCTACTAGAGGTAACCTGGAATAAATACAATAAAATAAAGAGACGTGCTAAAGGAAAAACAAAACACAAACTTCTATCTGTAGTTGCTATTTCTAACTCCTTCCTCCCTCCTCATTTCATCAAAAGTTGTACATCCACATGAGAAAGAGAAGTTTTGATAACAAATTGTTGTTTCCTTCATTCATTGACTGCTTTTGTCCTGTTTTACTTGCCACAATTTTATAGTTAAGACTCACTTAATCTACATATATATATAGGACCTATAGCAACTCTGAGCTTAATTTTCATTTGCAATTCAAACATGCAAGGATATATACAATGCAAGACCAATATCCATGGGTGCATGCCAATTTAAAATTGCAAATTTAACCATCTCTAAATTTTGGATTTGACATAATCTAAAGTAAAAGAGAATATGCTTTTTGCTGATCAATTACCTTTTGCTAATTCAAAGGAACTATTTCTAGTTTTACTAGATGGATTGTTGTAGTGAGGTTGTGGTGGGTTGTTGGTCTTCAAAGGGGGTGTGAGATTGCAAAAAATGGACATGGGACTTCTATCAATGGTGAAGAGAGGTGTGTGGTTCCTTTTACAGAGAAGGGCGGGAACAAAAGTGCAAGTTGGCCAAGCATGCCACTTGTTTGGCAGAATTCTTGATAGAGATGAGTCTGTTTGTTTTTTCTTTTTTGAGCATGTGGCTTTTTGTTTTGTTTTGTTTTGTTTTGCGATTTTCTCTACCATTTACCTCTTATAGGAGGTTACTCAGGCTTCAGTTCAGGGGCTTCTGGTTTTAAGTTAAAATTGTTACAAATTAGTAAGTTTTTCTATTTAATTGATAAGTTTCAAAGTTTATGATAAAATTGAAAAAACTGTTAAAGTTCATGAATTTTTTTTTTTTTTTTTTTTTTTTTGGTCACGAAGCCTTTATTTATCCATGTGATGCATTTAAGAATGACTCGATTTACTATAGTGATTGACTAAGAGGTTTGATGCTGCAAGCCTTGTTCTTGAGTGTGAAGAAGTTTGGAGATTAAATTCCAAGGCCATTAACTACCTTATGGGTAGGAAAGTCGTCTTCTTGATTTGGATAGGTTGGGTTTAGGGAAGCGGATGGCTACCTTTGCGTAGCCTTGGCCCAATGAGCCTCAAATGAACCATATATATATATATATATATATATATATATATATATATATATATTTACTGTGGTGGTGTTTCAATATTAACAAGTTTAACTCACACATTTTTGCTCTCAAAAAAAAGTTTAACTCACATTTTGGTGTCCTACAATTTCATGGCTTACTATTTGATAAAATTTTCATAAATCTACTTCATTATGCCTTTTATGATCAAAGCTTTTTTGGCATAAATAAATTGGATAAAATTTTAAGAAATTCATTTATAAATCCACACTTAAAGTGTTTGATGTGAATGAAAAATTCATTTGTAATTTTAAATTTCAATTCTATGGTATTGATTATACTTCAGTCGACTTCTACAAAAATTGATAGAATTTGGAAATGAACTCTTAACGTAACAAGGATATGTACAAGCTAATAAATCTAATAAATTATAGTACAAGCTGGTAAGTCTCTATATTCAAAATGAATTCTAAATTCTAAACATGAAAAGTAATTTATAAATAAATTCTTTTTAAAAAAATTCATTTGCAAATAAATTGAATTCCATGTTAATTTGTTCCAAACACTATAATGGGAATGAGACTGGATATGGATATTTAAGTTCAAAGTATTCTATTCCAAGTTTATTTTTTTAAATAACTAAATAAAATTTGTTGTTAGATTAGGAATTATATTTAAAATTATAAATCATATCAATATAAATTAAAATTATTCAAACATAAAAATATTGAAAAACTTTTGGATTCCATATGAACCAAACGAAATAATAGAATCATATTCTAACTGCATTTTATTCTCATTTCTGAAGCGAATCAAACATGACCTGCGTAAAGAGGTATTCTGGGAATGTTGATTGCTCTAGTGAGAATTCATGAACATATATCTAATGTATATGATAAATTTTAGCGGATTGTCATCATCTTTGTAAACGGTTTTTTCCTTGCATGATGTTTGACAGCTTTATTTTGGAATATTCACTTATATAGAAGTCTTAATGATATGGAGATGTTAGAAGTATGGTATGAACTGGGTGACTGCAGACTTTCCTTTACCTATTTTGTATTTATATGAGTCTAGGAAAGTATAGAAAAGACAAGGAAAATGGTTGCTTCGAGGGAATCAATCCTCCACTAAACAAACAATAAAATTATGAGTGAAATTTGGCTAGTGCCTTCATTATTTCAATTGACTTAAATAGCCAATTTACAACTGTCAAGCTAAAAACATGGAGAAGAATAAGTAACATACTCTACTAGAAAATAATAACAGCAAATCAAATAAAATATTCAGCATATCTTGACTCTAAGACTTATTCAAAATGCAAAATAATAGGAGATCGTGACAACTCATCCCCCTTAAATTGCGCTCTTGTTCTCAAGAGTGACATCTGGAAATTGCTCTCTAATATAGTCCAAATTCTCCCAAGTAGCTTCTGCTGGAGAAAGCCCCTTACACAATACTAAAATCTCATGCCGTCCTTTTGCAATTCGACGATCAAGAACAGCTTGATGTCTAGGAAAATTTTCTTCAATCCCCAAATTGTCCAAAGGTAGCTAGTGAGAAATGGTAACCTGGTCACCTATCTTCTTCTTCAAAAGTGAGACATGAAACACTGGGTGGATTCGAGACTCAATAGGCAAATCCAACTTATAAGACACAGCACCAATGCGTTGCAAGACTTTGAATGGCCCATAATACCTTGCTGATAACTTGAAATTCCTTCTCTTTGAAACAGATACTTGCCTGTATGGTTGCAACTTCACATATACCCAATCCGCAACAGTAAATTCCTTCTCTCTATGCTTTGCATCATAGACTTGCTTCATTCTTGATTGAGCTTCTTTAATTCTCCTCTTCAGTTCTTGAATGATGACATCTCTTTCTAGTAATTCTCTTTCCACAGCTGCAACCTTTGCTGTACCAGGTATATAGCTTATAAGAGTAGGGGGAGGACGCCCATACACTGCCTCAAATGGCGTCGAATGAATTGTTGAGTGCCAGCTTGTATTGTAAAAAAATTCTGCCCAAGACAACCACTTTGTCCAATTCTTTGGCTCAGAACTAATAAAGCACCTAAGGTACATCTCCAATGTGCGGTTGACCACCTCGCTTTGCCCGTCGGTCTGGGAGTGGTAAGAAGAACTGAAGTTGAATGATGTGCCATTTAGTTTGAACAGCTTCCTCCAAAAGGCACTTGTAAAAGTTGGATCTCTATCACAAACAATGGAACGAGGCATCCCATGGAGGCGAAAAATTTGATCAAAAAAGATCTGAGCTACTTTTACAGCAGTATAGGGATGAGTAATTGCAACAAAGTGAGCATATTTTGATAACCTGTCAACCACTACTAGTATGGTTGATTTTCCATTTGAAGGTGGAAGTCCTTCAATGAAATCCATTGCTATATCTTCCCAAATTTGGTTTGGTACAGGAAGAGGTTGGAGAAGACCAGCAGGTGCAAGTTGCTCTACTTTATGTCTTTGACACACATCACAGCTTCAGATGAATTCTCTAATGCTCTTCTTCATGCCTTTCCAGTAAAAATTTGATTTTATACGATGAAGAGTTTTAATGAACCCTTCATGAGTGCTGTCATGAAACTGAGTAATTATATCGGTAATAAGACATGATTCTTCAGAAAGGTAAATTTTACCTTTGAAAAATATGATTCCATCTCGAAAGCTCCATGGACCCATAGCTTCATCTTCTTTAATCAGCTTAATCAACCTTTGAGCACTAGGTTTTGATAAATTCTCTTCTTTAATCGAGTCCAACCAACTTGGCAAAGGCTGTGAAATTGCACAAGAATGCATGTTATTTTCTTGTTCACCTTTCCTCCGAGATAGAGCATCTGCTACTATATTCTCTTTTCCTCTTTTGTATTCAATGACAAAATCATAACCCAGTAGCTTATAGAGCCATTTTTGTTGCGTATCAGTTGTAATCCTTTGACTCCATAAATGCTTTAAGCTATGATGATCCGTTCGAACAACAAACTTCCTGCCTAGCAAATATGGTCTCCATTTCTGGACAGCCAAAACAAGAGCCAAAATCTCTTTCTCATAAGTGGAAAGCAAAAGATGCCTCCCTTGAGGTGCGTGACTGTAAAAAGCGATAGGACGTTCTTGTAATAAGACTGCACCAATTCCTGTCCCTGATGCATCACATTCCACTATAAGCCTTTTAGAAAAATCAGGTAAAGCTAAGACTGGTGCTTGTGCCATGGCTACCTTGAGTTTCTTAAATGCTTCTTCTGATTGTGAATCCCATTTGAAAGAATCCTTCTTCAGCATTCGTGTGAGAGGACTAGCAATTTTACCGTAGTTCTATATGAATTTACGGTAATAACCGTTAAGCCCAAAAATCCTCATAGAGCTTTAAGAGATTGAGGTTTTGGCCATGTCAACATCGTATTAACTTTATCTTGATCCATTGCCACCCCTGCACTTGAAATCACATGACCAAGGTACTTCACTTCCCTTTGGCCAAACTGACATTTTTCTACCTTTACATAAAGCTGGTTAGAGTTCAAAATGGAAAACACCACCTCTAAATGCTTTACATTCTCCTCCCATGTTTTACTATAAATCAAAATGTCATCGAAGAAAACTAGAACAAATTTTCTTAATTGCTTATGGAATACCTCATTCATGAGAGCTTGAAAAGAGGAAGATGCATTAGTGAGACCGAAGGGCATCACTAAGAACTCATAGTGGCCTTGATGAGTTCGAAAAGCAGTCTTCTCTATGTATGTCTTCTGCATGCACTCGAATCTGATAATACCCTGAACGCAAATCCAATTTGGTAAAATACTTGGCACCATGCAACTCGTCTAGCAGTTCATCGATTACTGGTATTGGAAATTCATCCCTGATGGTGGCTTGATTCAATGCTCTATAATCAACACACATCCTCCAAGAGCCATCTTGTTTTCTCACTAGTATGACTGGGGAAGAATAAGGGCTATTACTAGGTCTTATTATTCCTGCAGAGAGCATCTCAGATACTAACTTCTCAATTTCAGATTTTTGATAGTGGGGATATCTATAAGGTTTGACAGAGATAGGTCCTTGGCCAGGTTTTAAAGGAATTTTATGATCATGGGTGCGTCTAGGGGGAAGGCCTTTTGGATCGGATAATATACTTGAATACTGATTCAAGAGGTGTTGGATCTGAGGATGCACTGAGTCCCTAGCACAACATCATAGCCTTCAAGTGGTAACAAATATAAATCACAAAACACAGGAGTTCCTTGCAAAGTGAATTGAACATGGACACATTTACCTGGGCTAACTACCCTTTCACCGGAAGCCACCATTACTGAAAATTGACCCGCAGAATTAGGTTGCAAACCAACAGCCTTCGCCATCTTTTCATTAACAAAATTATGGGTACTCCCCGAGTCTACAAGAATTGAGACTTCTCTACGCCTTAAACTGCCTTTGACTCGCATTGTCTCAGGTGTTGGTGTTCCTGCAATAGCATGCAAGGAAATTTCTGGTGTTTCACTAGAAAAAGCTTCACACCCTCCATCATCTTCCATTTCCACATCATCATCACTATCTCCTAAAAGTGGTATCAGAGCTTGGCTATGGACCAGCGAGTTGAAGCAGTAGAAAAGGCAGTTGAGTCTCTTTCACTTTCTCAGAAGGAGATGATGAATCAAATAACTGACAAGTTGAATCAATTAGCGATTCGATTGGATCAAATAAAAACTCAAACCATTGCAGAAGTTGGTGAAAATTCATCAGCCCATAACCAAGCTTATTTGGGTGGCAATAGTGGATTGCAACAAGGCACCAGCGTCAACAACTTTGCTCTGATACCACTTTGGTATGAACTGGGTGACTGCAGACTTTCCTTTACCTATTTTGTATTTATATGAGTCTAGGAAAGTATAGAAAAGACAAGGAAAATGGTTGCTTCGAGGGAACCAATCCTCCACTAAACAAACAATAAAATTATGAGTGAAATTTGGCTAATGCCCTTCTTCATTATTTCAATTGACTTAAATAGCCAATTTACAATTGTCAAGCTAAAAACATGGAGAAGAATAAGTAACATACTCTACTAGAAAATAATAACAGCAAATCAAATAAAATATTCAGCATATCTTGACTCTAAGACTTATTCAAAATGCAAAATAATAGGAGATCGTGACAAAGTATCTTTGTTTTTTGTTTTGTTGCACTCTGTTTAGTTGCTTCCTAAAGTGGATAGAAGGATTTGATTTTTGAATTTATCTAGAAATTATGTTAAGTATAGAAGGAAGAAAGAGAAGATGAATTAGGAATAGGACAAAAGTTGTTAG
>CATKHJ010012182.1:0-24484 GCA_949750685.1 Vernicia montana | reverse complement strand
ATATATATATATATACACATTATTGTTAGCTTTGGATAATATTTTATAATTTCTAAATTCCTAATATAATATACACTTTTTTTAAGATATTAGAAATTAGAGTAAGTCTAACCATTTTTAAATTATGTTTTTATTTTTTTTATTATTTTTACATTTATTTATTAATTTAAGTAAATTATGATTTGTAAAGATATAATGTTTTCAAAATTATGATTTATTAATCTCTGAATTTGCCAAACATAATTTGTCAGAAATTATATATTTATCACTAAATTAAAATTTATTTTTTTAGAATATTCTTAGATTAAACTTATAGTGAGAATGACTGAACATAAAATATGAATTTAATATTATATATAAAAAAATATATATCATAATCAATAATGCCACTTAATTGCTAAACTTAAAAAAAAAAAAAAAAAAAAAAAAAAGGAATTGATTGAATCTTTTGATAGCTTCTCTCCCTTTCCCTCTCCCTTACTCTATAAGATGAGTCAGATCTTCATGCTTCTCTCTTGTTGCTTTCCATATACCTCTCTCTCTCTCTCTCTCTCTCTCAATTATTCAATTCTACCCTTGCCCTTACTACTACGTAAAGCATTAATCCAATACCCAAAAAATAAAATAAAAAAATTCAAAATTTTTTGAATTGAAATTCAAAAAATTAAACAAACAATTAATACATTTATTTATTTATATATATTCACATTAATAAGTCAACATCTACCCAATACCAAAACCCGAAATTGTACATACTACAATACATTCACAACTATTTTAATCCACGCGCTACACGCTCTTTCCTATTGGCTCCCATTTTGTAGGGTCCACTTGTCTTGCCAACCCATCCCCTCCCATGCACTCTCTCTTATTAACATTAAAAAAAACAAAGCAGCAAATCCAAACAAAAATAGAGAATAAAAGTCAATTATTATTATTAATATTTATAATATTAACAAAATAATTATTATTAATTAATATATTAGATATATATATATAATTTTACTTTCCGTTGATTATGCTTGATTTTGTGATGCTAGCCAATTAAAATTGTCCCGCAATTATCGCTAATTTTGTTTTTAAATTAAAAAATATATAAATAAAATAAATTTATTAAAAGAAAAATTAAAAAATAAAAATGAAGAGACAGCAGAAAGTGATAGAAAACATTCCGTGTTTGGGTTTATATATAAAAACCACATTTTTGAGTTTCATTTTTGAGCTCTCTCTGTCTCCTCTCTGTGAGACTCTGGATCCGCCAACTCACTGACCCGACCCACTCCAATTTGGATCCTCCTCTTCCGGGTCGATCCTTACTTTCCAAATGGGTTGCGTTAGCTCCAAGCAGGCAGTCTCCGTTACTCCGGCGTTCGACCATTCGGGTGGGTTTAATTCGGGTCGGATACGGGTCGGTTTGGAGAATGACAATAAGAGCAGCGGCCACAAGAGTTATGGGAATAGTAACCATAAGAAGAATAATGGAGAGCTGAGTTGTTGTGGGAGCGAGTTGGGTGAGTCCGGGAGAGGGAGTTCTAATGGTGAGTCGTTGAGTTTTAGGTTGAGGAATTTGCAAAAGTATATTGAAGGAGAACAGGTGGCAGCCGGTTGGCCTGCCTGGCTTAGTGCCGTCGCCGGTGAAGCTATTCATGGATGGGTCCCGCTTAAGGCCGATGCGTTTGAGAAATTGGAGAAGGTTGTCCAATGCGTACATTTATTTATCTATTTGCATACATGTTAATACAATTTCAAGATTTTGTTTTTATTTCTTTATAAATTGAAATTGGGTAATATGATTGGTGCAAAGATGGGTTCTTTGTCATTTTGTTGATAGTATTTTTTGGCTTTGTTTTATTTTTTTGGTTCATTTGGAAGGCTATAATGTGAATTATGAAGAAAATTATGGAAATAAATTCCTTTTTTTTTTTTTTTTTTTTCCCCTGGGAAGTTCATATTTTTCTTGTTTACCGAGAATAAGAGTACGGTGTTGGTACATTTTTCTGATAATTAAGATTCAAATAAAAGAATTTTTCAGAAATTTAAAATTTTTAACTTTTTTGTTTGACATACATAACTGAAGGTTGCTAATTCACCTCTGCTTTGTGGTGCTCAAGTTTTTCTTTTCTTGGTCATCCCAAAGTCTGCTTCTTCTTTATCTGTTAAGTGTTGCCCAGAAGATGCCATTTATGAGAAGGATTAATTTTTTTCTAGCATATATGGTTGTCAGCTTGTGTAATGCTCCTTTTTTGTGATTCATTATTCTTAGAATTGAATTCATAGTTTGCTTCACAACAATTCTTCCCTTCCTGCCCTCATTACAATTGTTGAACAGTAAACATACTCTCATTGAACCTCCTTCCAGTCCAGTTCTTTTATTATTTTTTTTTTTTTAAGAAATTGTTATCTATCAAAGTTACTATCAGTATGACTAGAATCTTGTTGACACAATTGTTTTAACAGTAAGTGTACTCCCATTTAATGGCCCTGCAGTCTTGTTGGGACTTTTTGAAGAAATCTGTCACTTTTGTTATGCACTTTTGGTGTATGAAATGGAATCTTGTTGATGGCTTTATTCTGCTATTCATACCCTCTGCTTCTGTTACTTTAACTGGATAATGGACTTACCGGCTTTTCAATTGTTTTCATAGATAGGACAGGGTACATATAGCAGTGTGTTCAGAGCACGTGAACTTGAAACTGGGAGGATTGTTGCACTGAAGAAGGTTCGCTTTGATAATTTTGAGCCTGAGAGTGTCCGGTTCATGGCAAGAGAGATATTGATTCTCCGCAGGCTTGACCATCCCAACATCATGAAATTGGATGGGTTAATTACTTCCCGTTTATCATGTAGCATTTACCTGGTCTTCGAGTACATGGAGCATGATATCACTGGACTCTTGTCTTGCCCTGATGTCAGGTTCAGCGAGTCACAGGTTTTTTCACTTGTCCTTTTTACATATGATTTCTAAAATTCCCTTTGGGGTGTATCAAGACCACATATAAAAATGAAAAATTATTTTGATTCTGCAGCATTGAATTTTTTGTTTACAATACAAAATGTAACTTATCATGTCCCTAGATATGTCACCTCAGTAGAGTTACTTGTTTCTTTCTCTATTGAAGTATATGAATTGTCTTATTTTGCAGATTAAGTGTTACATGAAGCAGTTGCTATCTGGACTTGAGCACTGTCACTCAAAGGGTGTCATGCATAGGGATATCAAAGGATCAAATCTTCTTGTAAACAATGAAGGAATATTGAAGGTGGGCGATTTTGGATTGGCAAACTTCTGCAATTCTGGACACAGACAACCTTTAACCAGTCGTGTTGTGACTTTATGGTACCGTCCTCCAGAACTTTTACTAGGTTCGACTGATTATGGAGCATCCGTGGATCTTTGGAGTGTTGGTTGTGTATTTGCAGAAGTTCTCCTTGGAAAACCTATCCTCCAAGGGAGAACAGAGGTAATCACATTATTGAAGTGCATTATTATGTGACATTATTCATTTTCACACTTGTAATAACTTTTTGGTGAAATATAGTAATGGAGTTGAAAAAGTTGTATAATGGGAAATGTGCAGATTCCGTGAAAATACTTACATTTACCCTGCACATTTTTTCTTATTGTAAATTTGAAGGGGTAAAGTTCAAATGAGTTTGTTCGTCTAAAATAAGTATCTTGAAAGGTTTTCAGGCTTTGTATGCTCATTATTATTAATGACAAGACAAGGGTGGGGGGCAGGGGGTTGCTTTTTTCTTAAAATCTTCTGTGTAAGAATAGAACCGATGGTAAGAGACAAAGTGTTCCTGACCTGAAGCCTTTTTATCCTTTTTCAATTCCTCGATGGAGTCTAAGAAAATATTTGGGAAAACCATTTCATTTCTTTGTTGGATTACAGAACTGGCAGTGACTGCTTCCAGCCAATAGTCCACTGCAACAGTCCTTTTAATTTTGTGATTCTGTTCTGTGTAATATTGTTGAAGAAGCTAGTATCAGGCATTGGGATGATCAGATATTGATGTTTTATTATTATATTACAAACTAATAGCACATTTGAATTAATAGAAATTAGCTGTTATATTATTATTTACTTTTCATTGGCAGTTTAAGTTTGTATATGAATACTCTTGGTTGCTTCTTCAGGTTGAACAATTGCATAAAATATTCAAGCTTTGTGGGTCCCCACCTGATGAATATTGGAAAAAATCCAAACTTCCTCATGCAACTTTATTCAAACCACAACAACCTTATGATAGCTGTCTTCGTGAGACCTTCAAAGATTTACCAACAACTGCTGTGAGCCTGATAGAAACACTTCTATCTGTAGAGCCATACAAGCGTGGGACTGCCACATCTGCTCTTTCATCTGAGGTGATTATTATCTTCTATAAAATTTGATGTGCCAATCACAAGAAATGACCACAAAAATGAATTTAATTTAACGTGTTCTATTTGACATCACCATATACCAGTGTCAGTCATTTCAGTTTTACACCTCGCTCTAACTCAAAATTGATTAATTCATGTCTGACCTCTTCAGTTTTGGTTTTCATCTGTCATTGTAGTTCTAGCACAGCCACACCATGAAATAATTCCAGCTGTTCTGTGGAAATTCTATCACTGTCACCTCTGATTTGTGTCGCTAGGATTATGCTAATCCAATGCTCTTTATCTACAATTTTCAGTACTTCACCACAAAACCTTATGCATGTGATCCGTCAAGCTTGCCAAAATATCAACCTAGCAAGGAGATTGATGCAAAAAACCGTGAGGAGGCAAAGAGGTGAGAACTCTCATTTTCCTTTTCTGGTAAAAGGTTTTTCATTATAAGAAATAAATATTGATTGTGGCAGCTTACTCTTAGTCTGTCAGCTATGTCATCAATCATATGTTGCAACAGCTCAACACATTAAATTAGCTAGATTTTAGGCTAGGGATTTGGATTCAAACTAATAGCCATTTGAAATTTGGAATCTAGTGAGCACAAGATCTATCTGTTATGCTTTAAAGCACATTGAACTTCACTTCTTGTTGTATGGCAAATACAGTAACCAAGAAAATGAAAATAATTCATATATTAGAATTTTTATTCTGTGAGGAAACCATAAAATTTATAAATATTTTTAAAACTTTAATTGATGTTTTCATTTGAAGGGGATTGTCAAATACAAATAGCTTGCCAGTTTGTAAGTCTTTTGGGGTTAGTGTTATGAAAAGTTATGGTAAGAAAGAAATCTTTAAAAATCTCTGGACAGTTGACAAACTGAGATGTCTTACTGAACTTTCAGGAAAAAAATCAGTGGGAGAAGTCGTGGGGCTGAAACAAGAAAGCCAACGAGAAAACCTGGTGGAATCAATAAACTAGCACCAGCAGAGGTCTCTCTCTCTCTCTCACACATACACAGACACATATTTTTTAGGAAGCTGATTTGAACTGATAAGTTCCTTTTTATTTTCCAGGATGCGGTGGCTCGAATGCAATGTGCTCAAAATAATAGTAGTAATAATATGCGTATTCCTAAGGGGGGAGATACCAGGTCTGGTGGAGAGGCACGGAAGCCATCACTTGACAAATTGGAAGAGGTTTTCCATGTAAAGAATGCATCCCAAGGGGACATTCCCTTTTCTGGCCCGTTACAGGTATCTAGTTCAAGTGGCTTTGCATGGGCAAAAAGGCTAAAGGATGATGCATCTGTACGATCCCACACTAGGACTATTTCAAGAGGTCACATTAATAATGGATTAGAATCATCTACTGCATTGCAAGAAAAGAACAATTTTGATTCAAGACGGCATGAGAATGGGGAACTCAGATATGGGATCCGTACCCATTCTCGTGGCCATGATTCATATGAGATTTCTAAGCGTGCTTTGCAGAAACAGTGGAATCAATTTGAAAGGCCAGATTCCTTTGATGCTTCTGAGGGGTACCATTCACAAGAACTATCATTGGCTCTTTATCAAAGAGAGGAAATGGAAGCAAAGAGAAATAATTTGGTACGTTTGTAAACATTAAAATCACATCTAGCTCTACTTTTTCTCTTTGTTGAAGATGAAATGAAATATCTGCCTTAATGATGCATTTTTTTGAAAAAGCTTGTAACTTGTCATAGTTTTAAATCCAATGAATATCTAAATTTTAATGGGAATTTGTTAAATTCCAAAGGTGAAATGATGAAAACGAAAATGATTTTATTAATTTCAGTAACTTAAGTAGGTGAGCAGATCTCCTGTGATGTTCCTGTCTTTTGTTTGTTTTATTTTTAACATTCTTGTTGGTCAACCAGCTATTAGATGGAAATAAATTAGGGGGTTGGCATCTTTTTGTTCTTTGATTGCTGGGAACATAGAAAACACACTTTTTTTCCATGTTTTTTACCTCATCTTGGAAACATTATATGTTCTATTAAAAAATATTCACAAAAGATTAAAAAAAAAAAAAAGTAACTCATAAGGCTTTATGACTAGGGTTTAGATTTTTTATGAATTTCATGTGCTTGATCGATCAGAGGTGGTGATATTGAACTTGAAACAGCACAGCAGCGGGGTTCAACTGGCACAAGTGATTGTTGTAGCAAGGGCAGAGGGAAACTATATCACATTTCTGCCTTGATGACAACAGTTTTGCACTAACAGCAACAACGAAGACAATAATTTTAAAATTTTTGAAACTTCAAAAGCTTTATTTATCCCTAAAAGAAAGTTTCTTTCAGAAGAATTAATATTTTTACCTCCAATTTATTTTTCTCTCTCTTCTTTTATAAACAAGCAAGCAAACATGAATTTTTCCAAATGTGATTTGACCAAAGATTGTCATGTTTAAAAGTTAAAAGCGAGATATTTTCACCAAGAAACTAGGTTTGAGCAATTAATGCTTTTCTTTTTCTTGTTCCCTACTTAAATATTTTGCAAAGTGCAAAATAATAGCGATATGTTAATTATATTTTAATATTCTTGCAATATGTTAATTACATTTCAATATTCTATTATCTGACATAATGTTGGACTTGAACAGGGTTTTCAAGATCAAGGGGACAAGGTTGATTTTTCCGGACCCTTGCTATCTCAGTCACATAGAGTGGATGAACTCCTGGAAAGACACGAACGCCACATCCGACAAGCTGTTCGAAAGTCATGGTTTCAAAGAGGTATATCATTATGATGAAAATAATCCCATTTTTATATTCTTTTGATACTTTTTAGTACTATTTCTTGATCAATCAATCTCAGATCTGAGGCATTCTCTCTTCTTAACCCTGCCGTATGTACCTTGCAACATTGATATGTTGCTGGCAGGTATACAGGGTTGATTTTGTCTGAAAGAAAAGAAAAACAAAACCAACAATTGGACAATTAATTGAGGACATACAGCCATTATGATGGCCAAAACTGATGTTTTTATTTATGAAATACTGCTTTATACAATTTTGTAGTGAAATTATTAAAGAAACTTAAAACTCAGGTTATAATGGGCCACCATCACTTAGTAACTCCACCTATCATGACAAATAATTAGGCATGTATTTACATCTTGTCTGAATAAAGTTGCTGAAGCATAATTACTAGCATGACTCATGGTAGGATTCTTTATGGCACAGGTAAGAAGCATGGAAAGTGATCATGAGCAGATACATTGGCTTCTTTGAGTCCTGTTTTTTAGGACAGATGCATCTCTCTCTTCTTTAAGTGGAGAAGAAGTGGCAGAACTTCAGACAAGCAATCAGTTATAAAGAACCCCAGCCCTTTGGAGCAAGGGTCATATTGGCTTGTCATACCCACCAGCAAATCACCAGTCAAGTAGAATTAACCACACAAAGACTGGTAATGAATGAAGTTTAGAAAATACAAAATTGAGAGTGGAAAATGCCAAAAAGCAAGAGATGAGATGAGGAAACAAAGAGAGGTCCACAATAATGGTTCACTCCCTTTCTTTTTCCTACCATTTCTTTAGCTTTATTCCTTTTGTATTAAAAATTCTTCTTTCTTTTCTGTTTTTTTCTTCCTTTCCTTAAGTGAGGTTACTTCATCTTTGTACTTTTTCTTCGATATGATATCATATCCTACTATATGTGTATATAGATAGTTATATCTTGAGTCACTATTTATTAGACTTAGTGGCATTACATTGCTTCATTTAGCAATTTTCTGAAAATTGGAAGAGCAGAGAATCAGAGTACCAGTAGAGTTATCATCTAGACTTCAATTCACAGGAAACTTTTCAGGTCTTCTTTACTTCAATAAACATAGAATCAAACTATCTAACTCAAGAGAAGTGCTTCCACAATCTTCAGAAAAATCAATCCTCTCTCAATTCTGCAGCTATCCTAATTGTGGTTTCAACTAACTAATTCTGCTGCTACTGGACTGCAACATTTTGGTTTCTTAAGGCAACATTTTTGGAACTGAAATTATGATTTTTTCTTTTTTTTGCCAAATAACTGAAATTATGATTAGTTGATTATTGATCTTTTGCTTTCAAATTGTGAGCCAGGGCCGATTCCAAGTTAGGCCATGACTTCTTAAACCAAGCTCACATTCATCTCAGCCCAATCGTTCGGGTTTATATGTTTTTTCCAAATCTAGCCAAATATATTTATTTATATTGTTAATCAAGTGAGCCAAACTGTCAACGGTTCAAATAATATTGAATCTCTCTTTCTAATATTCTAACAGCCCGAATTTGTAATATTTAGAATTAATAAAGTAATCCAATTGGATAGGAATTGCTAAGTAGGCTTTAGATAACATTGATATCATGAATTAACTAAACCTTTAAACTTTTAGATTATTAAGTCCAACCTGAATCATATAAACCAAAAATAATGTTATTTATTAATACTGCGACTTAATTAAGCAATCTCTCTCTCTCTCTCATCCATGCAATATTTACTCAATTGAGAGTGACATACTGTTAAGATATAAATCTCATATGAATTAAATATAAGATGTTAAATGAGCTTATATATAATTGGGTTCTCCAATCTCAATAGCTAACTTACCAAGACTATATAAGTTTCAATATTTGTAAGATGGTATCAGAGCGTGAAAATAATCCATCTTATATTCCGAGTTTAGTTTGATTTCAATTTTTGTTCCGTGGTGGATTTTTTTCAATTATCTTTCATCCGATAATGGGCTTTTAATTGCTTTAACTCAGTTCTCATCATAAATTTGCAAGTGTCAATTAAGACTTAATCAAAATTTGTCTTAGCCCAGTTGTCACTTGAGGGAAAGTGTTAAGATATAAATCTCACATAGATTAAATATAAGATGTTAAATGAGTTTATATATAATTGAGTTCTCTAATTTTAATAGTTAGCTTTTGAGATTAACACTACTAAAATTATATAAGCTTCAACATTTGTAAGACATATTAATAACTAATGTATTAATTTAATAGAATTCAATATGTCCAGACGAAATTTAATGGTATATCACTTATGCAAATAGTTTTTAATGTCGTATTTTGCAATTAGGGTCTTTTACCATGATTCATGTTCTTTGCATATCTTGATACCCTACTGTCCTAATTGCATTGCCTACTGCAATTTGAGCTTATACTTCTGTTGTATTAATTATCATTTCAACAATCAATATTTTCCATAATATCTATATTATCTAGTATTGTCATAATATCGATCAATTTCATTCTTAAAAAAAAAAACGATTTAAGAAGAGTAACATGTTAATGTTAAGAAATATATTTTTTTTAACACATCCGAAAATATTTATTAATTATTTTGATAAAAAAATTGTATTTTTCTCAAAAAAAAAAAGTGAAATCTACAGTTAAAATGAAAATTAATTGTATGGATGGTGTCTGGTGTTTACTCGCTCCTGGGTCCAGCTAAAACTCTGATATGAATTGAGCCCATCTCACCTAAATAATCAATTATTAAATTAAATTTTAATTTTGGTTTTTGGGCTTCAGACCAAACTTTTGGTGTCAGCCATGAGTTTCTTGCACACGAATGCTACATTTCTTCGATATTAAGTCATATTCCCGATCCCAAAATTATTCATCTTAAAAAAAATATAGAGAATCATATTAAATTTTTTTTTTATTTTTTATACTCTCTTCTGTACCCCAAAGCTTGGGTTCCGCTTGAGGTCACCCTACAGTGGCTCCTGCCACCTGGAGGGTTTTCTTCTTCCTTTTTTAGCTTTTAGTCTTCTCTGTTCTAATTTTTCAAATAATGACTAGGGTTTTTGGATTCCTTTTGAATCCCGTTTATATTGGGCCTCCTTATTTTGAGTTTTTGAATCTTTTTTTTTTTTTTTTTGCCAAATAATTTTTGAATCTATGTTGCTCAGATGGCCACTCATCTGCCTTGGTGAAACCCAACCATAATCGGTCATTCAAAGATCTTTCTCTGCGGCTGGAGTTTTTTGCAACCGATTTAGGTGCTACATGCAACAAAGCTTTTATTTCTCTATCAAGCTCCTCTATCATGGAAAAAGGTTTCTCTTTTCGGAGATGGCAAATCTGATTGTGTTTGGTTGATCCATATAATTCTTGGCTATCTTTTAGTTTCTTAGATTTGAGGTGGATTTGCTATTGGCTCAAGCATTACAATATCCTTTGGTGTGGTCCAACGACATCTCTGTTCTGGGTAGCCTTCTTCTTCCTTTGGTCACCGACGACGTTGAAGTTCAGGTGTGAAGAGGCTTATGGCAAGGAGAAGACCAAACAGAATTCGTTTGGGAATTTCAAAATTTTTGTAAGCCATTGGATTGTTCCTTGTGTTTTAAGCCCATTGTTAAAACCCTTGTTTGTACTGGACTTTAAATCCAAGCTTGTTTTCCCTAGTTGGACTTCTCTAAGATTTATAACGGGTTTTTACACAAATACCTTAAAAAAAAAAAAATAAAATATTCTCATATATGTCTTTTTTTTTTTTTTTTTAAAATACACTTATTAAATTTTCTATTTTAAAAATGTCTCACTTTTAAAGACATATTATAAATATATCAAAGGTATATCATAATATATCATAAGTATAAAAAAAAAAAAAAAAAAAAAAAGAAACATTTTTGATAACCTAAAAAGACAAAAAAATATTTTTAAAAGAAAATAAAAAAAAATATCTGGTGTAATTTCCTCGATCTATAATGTGTATCCCTACTATATTAGGCTTAGTGCACCTTTAATGAGACATCAATTAATTTGGCAAAATATATATATATATATATATATATATATAAAATAATATTCAATATAGTAAAAAAAAAAAAAGGTACTTTTTTAACTGAATTAAAATGATAAATTTAAATGAAAGTATTATTTATTTTAAAATTTTGTACCAACTTCATTTCTCCATTAATATGATATTATTTTATTTTTCATAAACACTTTATGAAAGTGTATCTAATTTTATATATAATTAACATTTATCAATATTGTACCCGTATATCAAACCACATAATAAGTTGGTATAAAAAGTATTAAAATATCTAATACGATTTAATTTATCTTATAATCTTATCATTAAAAGTTCATTGCTAATTTAGTATTGTGTTAATTGATGCATTACAAATAATTGCATATATATAGTTATTCAATTAGCATCATTAGATTAGTAGCATAATGATCGAGTGACTATCTTACAGTGTAGAATATTAAGAGTTCGAATCCAAATAATTTTTGTACCTTTTAAAGAATTTCCAATCTATCAAGAAAAAAATAGTTTTTCAGTTAGCATATGTTTATGCATAGGTTAAAAATGCAAGATAAAATTGAAAAATTTCAAGCATACGTTTGGTAGCCCGTAATGAAATATAATGTAATTTAATTAAATATATTATAATATAATGTTTATGTTAAAAATGTATTTGATTACATTACATTACATTTCATTACGGTCTATCAATCCTTTTTTTTTTTTTTAGATAATGAAACTTACCTAAACCTTATCATATTTTAAATATCTACTAATTTTGCATGTGCTATGTCACATAACAGAATTTGTCATGGTCTTAACATCGTTTTGAAGAAGAATTATTGTAGTAAATTGTTGTTGAAAATATGCAATTAGACCAGCTAATAAGAAGTAGAAAAGGAAGATTCCCATTATGTACAAATAACTTAATTCCAATTTTCATCACAATTCACAACCCAAGATTCAATATCAATCAACATCTATCTATTGTAGCCCATCAACAAATGACCCCAAACACAAACAACACCCCCCAATTAATTAAATATGGGGTAGTACATGGGATCATTTCAATATGTATGGGCCAATATATGTAGAGATGGTAGCAAATTAGTCCATTGATGCCTTTTGTAATTCACCATTTGGAAGGACTCTATCATTGTAAATCATAAAGTGGAAAGGGACCATTTGGGTCACTATGTCACCACCACACAAAAATATGGATATGTGTTTTTGGCTCTTTACCCTTAATTAAAAAAAAAAAAAAAATGAGAGCTAAGTCCTTAAGATGTCATCTTATGTTAAAAAACTTATTTTACACTCAAGATAACTTAAGATCAATTGGTGAGTGATTGTTCTAATTTAACCAGAGGTCTCATGTTCAAATGTTTTAAAACTCTTGAATGAGAGTTTTGCCGCTCTTATATTTCCACCAGACTCGAGTAGAATTAGTCTTACGTCAAATGTATGAGAACACCTATAATCTAGACAAAAAAATAAAAATATATTGACTCTTTCCGTCTTAGTTTTGGAAGTGGTCCCTATTAAAATCCATGAAGATCATTACAATACAAATAGAAAGAGGTAAGCTTTATCAATACAAACCATTCAATAGTTGGTTTATTGGTTCCTATTATTTATTAGGGTTTTTTAATTATTTCAAATAAAATTTTGTTAGAAAATAGTTATTTGAAGTAAAATTTAATTAGGAAAAATTTTTATTTTAAACAAAAATAATTAAATTAATTTCAAAATAAGTTGAATGTGAAAAGGAGTGATTTTTATAAAATTATATTTAGTTAGTTACAATTATTGTTATTTTAAGTGATTGATCAAAATTCTCATTTTTCACTCATTTGAATTTATTTTTAAATTTTTTTATTTAATTTTATCTAAGTTACTATTTTTTTTAACCAGTACTTATATGTTAGAAGAATCATATTTATTAATATATTTTTGAAATGACTTTTTTATGAGATAGAATCATAAATTATTATATTTAAATATAAAAATAAAGTGAAAAGTAAATTTACTTATCAATTTTTCTAAAAAAATTCACTTATTAATTGGGTTAATTTTAAATTTTTTTTTCGATAAAGTGATATATTTATGTATGGTAGAATCAAGAAATTCTATTTAGGGGACATTATTATATTCTTTTTCATTTAAAAGATAATTATTTTCTTTGTTAATTCAATAAATGGAGGAAAAATCTAATATAAAATTTTAAATTTATAAACTTTTTTATATTATTTTATTTATTTAGTAAAGTTTCTTAATATTCATGTAATTACATTTAATAATATGTTAGGTTTCTTTATAAATTTCAGATCTCATTGCCTGAGAACAAGTCATTTGTACGTAGAAAAAATGACTGTTTGATCTAACAAGTTTTCTTAGCTTTGATTTGTTTTTAAATAAATGATTTTAATTTGTTTCTTATCCAAATTTATTTTTTAAATGAATTTTTTCATTATTTATTACCATAATTAACAGATTAAACAAAATCAAAATTAAGAAAAAGTTATTTTAGAAGATAAATTTCACATTAAAATTATATTTATTTACAATCAAACAAATGTCGGATAAGAAATTAAATATTTTTCATGCATTTTTTTTAAAATTTATAGTAATTTTACAAATTTAGTGGGAGACCAATAATTTTAATTTAGTGATATCCAATAAAATATATATGTATGTATGAATTTCACATGATATTATAAAGAATATATTTTATATCGATGTCATGTATATATATAAATTTAGAAAGTATTAAATTTTTAAAAATTTAATTCACCCTTCCCTTAATTTTCTTTATAAATTGAGATTTACAGTGTAACTTACAAAATAAAATTGTTATGCACTAATACACGAAATAATCTCTTATTTTAGAAGTAGATAAAAGTAATTAACACAATTTAATAATAGAACAATGTAAGAAGTGGGCCCTCCTAAGGACAGTGTACAATCAAGCATCTGTTTTAAGCATAATTACCCTAACAAACACATTATGGTTAAGCTCACAAATCACAGTAATTTACTGTTTGTTTATAACCTTCACTTTTGGATTTTGAATTTTTCTCAAATTTCCAATTGCTTTTCAACTGATCACATGTCATGCAAGGGGTGGCCACAATCATCTCATGGACCCCACTCATGATGATCTTCATCTATGACCGTCCACATCTTCATCGTTTATCATAATCCATTAGCATTAGACACGTGGAGTTCAAGTCAATCTAGCATCTGCACCAGATTCCTTCTACTGTAATTAATTATTCCTGATCATTTCAATTGCAAGGAATTGTTTTTGGGATTGTTAAACTTGATTAAAGAGCGTGTTTAATAATTAATTAGTTTATTTATAATGTGTGGTCAACTAGTTTATTATTTTGCTTTCTTTGCTGGCTTTTCTTGTTCCCTTGTATAAGACACGTATAATATACGTGATATATATGTATTTGTTAATTAATTTCTCTATACGTATTTTATAACTTTACTTTACGTAGGAACTACTGTTTTACCACCTCAACCAACGTATAACCTCTGAGCTACGGTAATTAATTAATGACATTATGATTTTATTAACTTTGAAAAGAGAAAATGATTTGAAATAGAAATGTTTCTTGGACAATAAATGAAAATATTCACATAATTAGATATATATATATATATAATTGGTTTGGATTAGCGGTTGAGGTATTTGGTATTTCGACTTCTAATCCCTATTATGATTATTTGGTAAGATTAATAGGCAAAATAACATTTTAAAATTTAATAATTATCAATTTAAAATTATAATGAAAATGTTGAATTTTAGTCATCAATGTATCACCTTCAATTACTACATTTTAATAAAAGACAATATCAAATGATCCAAGTTATATATAAAAAAAAATTGACGCAAATTAATATAATTTGAACATATTATATAATAATAAATAAATAATTATCCTTATTTTAATCATAAAATTATGTTAAAAAAATTATATAATTATTATTATTTTGTCAAACGCGATTGTGTTATTTAAAATTATCTTTTAATAAATTATTCATGAAACACAACATTTGAATTATAAAATTATATGACATA
Organism: Vernicia montana; assembly: GCA_949750685.1. Classification (NCBI taxonomy): domain Eukaryota; kingdom Viridiplantae; phylum Streptophyta; class Magnoliopsida; order Malpighiales; family Euphorbiaceae; genus Vernicia; species Vernicia montana. The sequence continues at coordinate 9,236 of CATKHJ010012182.1, read as the reverse complement.
TAATTAAACATAAATATTGAAAATAACATAATATCAAATATTAACATGATTGCTAAAAAAATTATATTTTTTCCTTATCAATCAAAATTTGATTTTTGGAGTTTACACTCAAAAATATTCTATAGATGCATATGTTAAATGTAAGAATATGCTATTATACTCAATTAAAAAGAAAATTTAATTTCAATTAACATATAAATTGAATTGAAAATATCAGTAAGCATTAGGATAATTAAAAATAATATAAAAAAAATTATGGTATTAGGTTACAGTGTTGTTATATAGGAAAATTGGTGCTCGCCTGCATGCACAGTTGCAGACCGTATAGGTACCTTGCAAGAAGGGATTCAATGGAACAGTAGATAAACATGCTATCATGGGTTACAGTACACGTTATGAAAACTGAGCCGACAATTATGAGAAAATTTTCAGTACTTCGACGGACCACAATATCCAGGTGGTCTCAACCCAAAAGATTCTAACACTCCCCTTCTCCCCAATAATTCCAACCACTTGATACAAATTCATCACCCTAATTACCCATTTGATAAAATCAGTCCTGACACTTTTGGACCACATACACACCTGATTTATTTTGTTTGTTTATGACATTATCATAATTATTATTTTTTTAAAATTAATAGTAACATTTTTTTATTTTCAATAATATAATATCGGTATGATTATTATTATTATTTTTATTTCTCAATTATAAAATAAAAAAAAATCATTAAAAATTATTTATTTTTCTTCTTAAAAGAAAAAAAAAAGTTGTCAAATGCAAACAAGTTATTATTTTTTATTTTGTGTACAATTTGTTTTTTAAAATATAAATTTTAATACATGAAAATTAAAATATATTAAAATTGGAGTATAAAAAAAGTTTTGAAATTCTCTTTATATTCACCATTTGATTTATATTTTTTTTATATAATTTTAAGTATTTAAAAAATAATTTGAAATAAATGTTAGATAATTAATAGGATATTTAAAATGAAAGTTTAAAAGTTTTTTTTTTCTCTTTTTCATATAATAATCTTATATCAACAAATTAAATGAAGAAAAAATAAAAAATAAGTAAGATAATATAATATTTTTAATACATTATAATATTTATTTTCATTATATTCTCCTATAATTCTTTTTTTTATTTCATTAAATATATTATGATTGATAATTTAAATTTTTATATTAGTATATAAAGATAAAAATATTAACAGGAATACTATTTTAAAAATCTATTATAATAATAATGATAATTATTTATATAAAATATACAATAGTTTTACATTTATATATCTTTTTTTATATATAATACTATTTATATATTATAATATATATTTTTTTTGTTTAGAATAATATTTATATATTGTTATTTTTTATGATGCATAAAAATTAACTAAAATAATTTTTTTAATAATAAACCGCACGAAATGCGAGCTTATGAATTAGTTAAAATTTAAAATAGTAAATTAATAACACTTGACAATCTCTTAGTAGTCACTTTTTAAATGTAAATTTTTTAAAAATCAACTACTATTAATTAATCTAAAAATATTTTCAAACTATTTACACATCAATTAAAATTAAAATCTCTTCTTACAGTAAATTTAAAGACATAACTCCACTCTATCTATGCAAAACATAAAATAAAAATGCCTTATAAAATGAATCAATTTGTACAAGTAAGGTTTTTATTTTTTTGGTTTAACGACATAAGAGATAATGATAATTTGAACCTAAATTTATTGATTAGTGGATAAATGCATTACTATTTTAGGTTTTATCTATCTATAACCAATAGGGGTGTGCACGGGATGCTAATATTCTGATCCGATTCAAAATCCCAAACCGAAAAAAGCACCATTAATGAAAATTTTCTATCTCCAAAAAAATTCTTAATCTGAATCAAATCGATTATAGTGTTATGATACGGTACGGGTGATTGATATGTATCCGTTCCGATATCCAAACTTTAATATTATTAAAATTGAATTCAATATTATTAAGATTAAACTCAACCTTAATAACTGGTTATCAATCAACTTTAGATATTTTTAATTTATAATTTTTATAATAATTATTTTGAAATAGTAAATTTAACCTATAATATGCTATGAGAGTTTTACAATGATAAGTCATATGCATAAAATGAAAATTTTTACTAAAAAATATTAGCCATTAAAAATGATAATATAATATTGAAAGAAAAAAAAATATAAAAATAGGTGGGATAAAATCCCACATGATGTGGGCATAAAAATAGGTGGGATTAAATTTTACATCTTTTGAGCAGCAAATTAGCATGTACTATTATTCTTATAAATTAAAGAGCACATGCTCTTTAAATAAATTAAAGTGACTTTGGCCATTATCAAAATAAATACTTATATATTTTGAGATTATATTTGAGTTTTTTTTTTTTAAGTTTATTTGTCATTGTTTTAGTTTAAAATTTATTTGGGATCTGAAATTTTTGAATACCCGAATCAACTTGTCTCGAAAATTTAGGACAAATCGGAACATGAATTTTTTATTTACAATTTGAGATCGATTTCTTAATTTTAGAATTCTTGAATTTTCAATTCGGTACGAAAATTTTTCAATTCCCAACTTTACACGAACCGTGCACAGCCCTAATAACCACATGTGCAATTTTGTAAGTAGTGCAAAATTACTTTATAAAATGATTCAATTTTTATAAGTAGATTTTTTAATATTAAAAAATAAAGATTTGAACTTAAATTTATTGGCTAATTGAAAAATATTGATTTATTTTTTTAAATCGAAAAATGTTTAGTTGTTGGTATACACACATAATTTTTTTTTTTTTTTTAATTTTAATTTCCAAGGAGACAAAACAGCTGATATTTTTTGACAAAATAAGGCCACGTGAGTACTCACCAATGATGTATAGATCCAAAACCACGTTGGACAGCGTCACAATTGCACTTTTATTTTTTTAAATCCGATAATTATTAGATTTTTTCTTTTAGAAAAACAGTGAAAAAACGTTTAATGTCATGTGATGTGTGCAGAGCAAAATAACCTCGAGAAATATAAGTTTTACTTTCGATTTTGGGATTCGTGTTTTACTAAACGACGAGCCGTCTTGGTATGTCACGCGATGATTTTACGCCCACGTGTCCTGACTCTCAGAAACTTCTGGGACCGAGACAAACCAAAACCCATGTAATACAGTATGCACTATTCAATTGCTTTTACCGTATAATAAGTAATTAACACTTTAATTTTTATTATTTTAAAAATTAATATTTTTTATTTCTGAAATTTCCTAATAGCCAATACTTTTTAGTCCTCGGTGAAAAAAAAAAAAAAAAAAACTTTTTAGTCCTAATTTATAAAATTATAAAATTTTTTAATGCATTTTAATTTTTAACTTTTATTATATAACATTTTATTTTTAAAATTTTAAAATATAATATACTTTAAAATTTTAATTATTATATTATAGAGCACTTTGATTCCTCGAAATTTAATATTTTTTTATTGAAATTAATTTATGAATTAAAAATATTAATAATATTAAATTTTGAGGGTGTTATAATAATTTAATCTATAAGATAAAGTAACACACATAATAGAAACTTTTTGTTGAAGCTTCTTTATAATAAAATTATACTACTATTATTTGAGAAAATAATATTCCCTTCATTTCATTTTAATTGTCGTTTAAAAAAAAATTTAAAATATTTGTCGTTTTAGAAAACCAATGAAGAATTAATAATTTTTTTTTTCCAATTTTACCTTTATTCATTATAAGTGAAAGTATTAATAGAGTAAAAGAAATAAAAATTAATAGGATATTTTAGTCATATTAAATTATTTTTCACTATAATTGAGACTATTTAATAAATTTTTTAATCTTTGTATAAAAACTTTAAAGAATAATTAAAATTGAATAGAGGGAGTATATTAATAGTCTTTTCTTTTAGACATGACTTTGAAAATATTTTTTTAGGAGCCTTAGAGGATATAAGTTTGTAATTTTGATTTTGTTGAATTATATTCAACATTTATTTTTAGAATGAGAGACAAAAAAAAAAAAAAAAGGATATTTTATTTGGAAGACAAAAAAAAAAAGGATTTTTCCTTTATGAAAAAGAAAAGCGCAATTAATGAAGAGGTTTGATATATTATAGTTAAACATTTTGAAAAAAAAAATTTATAGAAGATTATATAAATTTCTAAATCACTGATCCCATATTTTAAATAATTATTTTTGTTTCAATTAATTTTTACAACCCCTTTAAACTAATTTGATATTAATTAAGATTTAATTGAGATAAGCACCATACCTAATTAATTGTTGCTATATATATATATATATATATATATATATTTAATATTTTAAAACATGGCCCTTGGCTTAGTTTAAGATAGTTTTTTGCAATCTTACCTAAAATGTAGTATGTTCATAATGATTACTATTGTAGTCAAGTCAATTCAAGTGTTAAAGTTTGAGAGATTCATTTCAACTTATTTAAAAAATGATGTTATATAAAGTAATTTTTCATTTCCTTACATTATTAGCTTTCATAAATGGGTATCATCTTACTTAATTACCATATAAACCATTTTTCTATTTGATGCTAATATTAGAAATATTTTCATCCATTGAGAAGAGAAACTCACATTTCCATATATTCCCATGCAATATAAAATGACAAAAACTTGCATGACTTAGGGAATATAAATAGAAATGTTATTAATTATTTAGAAGGAAGCAAGTTAATATACATAGCTTAAATTAATTATCGAATTAAACATGAATTTTACTTTTTTTTTTTTAACTATAATAATCACACATTATTCTGACTTATAACATTGAAATTATATACCTCAGTATCCATATAGAATAAAGTTTTTGTAAGATTGTAATAAGGGTACGTTTGGTAAACCGTAATATAATGTAATTAAATATATTTTTAATATAAATATTATACTAAAAATAAATTTGATTACATTACATTGTATTATATTACGATTTACCAAAAATATTTTTAATGCATAATTTAGTTGCGTATAAATATATTTTCTATGTATAAAAGTGTAATTTAAATGGTCTTGATATTCAAATGAAAAAAAAAATAAATTTAAAGAAAAAAAAGAAAAATGTTAATTATAAGCCAATCCAAGATAATTACAGAATGACATCAATTTTCTCTTTGATTATTTATTTTAGTTTTTTTTTTTATTATATCACAAAAGGCTAAATGAGTTTAAATACTGTGAACTATACAATAAACATATTTTTTAAATTATAGTTTTTAATGTATTAATAAAAATTTTCACTATATTAATGATATTTTTTTTTCTAATGACAATGGATGAAAAATTTTAACTAAAAAATATTCTTGCTTTATAGTTTGGAGTTTCTGTTTTCCAATTCAGAATTATAATTTCTGTAAGTTTTTTTTTTATGAAAATATATTTATATAAATTAGGATAAATTTGATTATTACAAACCTTAAAAAAAAGAAGAGACAGTTTTTTGCAAAAAAAAAAAAAAAAGCAAATGCAGTTGTTGTCTTGTTGATATTTGATAATAAAACTGCCATACTCTTGGTAGTTTTTTAACAGTTTGAAGACATATAATTCCAATTTCGACACAGCAAGATCCAGGTCACGAAATTCACCGAACAGTGTAATTAGTAAATGAAGAATTTACCAATTTCACCGTCAGTTATTTTATTTTATTTATCCATTTAGAAAGTTTTTTAATTAAACATATCTCATGCAATAATACGCATACAAGCTTTGTCCAGGTCTTACAGAACCAACAATTTTATTTATTTATTTATTTCTATATGTGTGTAATAATTGCCACGTGTCAAGCCACGTAGATCCTGCAAAGACACTATACAGAGATCCATGTATCAATTAATCGAGCGAGCCAGCCACCTCAACCAAAACCAAAAATTTAGGGGTCTTTAGAGAAAGAAAGAAAGAAAGAAACAGTATTTTCTTTTCTCCTTTTCAGTCCACTACGCTTCTCTCTCTCCATGTGATTTGGTTGATCAAACATAAAAAAAAAAAATGAAAATTATTATTAAGGAAATTTTCTCAAATTTTCATTCAGAAATAAATAAATAATTTTTTATCATCATTTTGATCCCTTTACTGTCACTTGGTCCTTCACACATTCACTTCAATTTTTAACTTTGATCAAAATCATTTCTCATTATATTTGGATCATATCTAATTTCAAATTCTGATTAAGCTTTTTTTTTTTTAATTTTTTTTTTTTTTAAATTTCAATCTTGTGAGAGGAGATTGGTTTTGTCTGGAAGTTTCGTGCTAATTCTGGTTTCGCCATTTGTGATTATTGAGGGATTTTTGGATTGATTGAGTTGGAGAATATTGGGATCTGCTGTGATTTTTTTTTGAGGTTAATTGTGATCTGTTTGGTGGTATTACAAATTAACGTTTTGGATCCAATCGAGGAAGAAACAGCGCCATCAGATGGCGCTGTTCAGACGTTTCTTTTACCGGAAGCCGCCGGATCGGCTTCTCGAGATCTCTGAGAGAGTTTATGGTACCATTTCATTTTCTTTTTTTAAATTTTTCTGAAAATTTTCTTGAATTCTGTGCAGAATGTGGTTTTGTCTCATTGTGACCTTTTTTTTTTTGCTTGCAATTTTGTTTTCGAAGTTGGATGCTTGCTTCCTGAGCTTAATTAGGTTTTAGAATTCGTTTGGGAATTTTGGTTTTAAAAGCTCAATTATTGAAGTCTGTTGCTCATTTTTAAATAATGCAATGTGTTTTTTAGCAGTTTCGGAGACCTTTCCCCTCTTAAAGCTATCAGAGGTTTTTTTGGTTCTCCGTAATCTCACATTTTGTTTTTTTTTGCAAATGATCAAATTTTTGATGCTGTTCTGTTCTCCATTTCTTCTGCATGCTGGTATCAGTTCCCTGATTGTTTGGTAGATATGGGTTGTGGTTTGGAAATATAGACCTGAACAGAGTTTTCAGGTTTCCCAGAAGTTGAATAACTGAATTGAGTTTATACAATTCGATCTTATGACTGATAAATTGGGTTTTTGGTGACTTGATTATATTTCTTATGCTAAATGACATTGAACTTCACTTATTCATTGTGGTGTTCCTTTCCAAATGGCTACTAGTTGCCTCATTTCCCTTTTCCTTTCTATTCTATTGCAGTGTTTGATTGTTGCTTCTCCACTGATGTGTTGGAAGAAGACGAGTACAAAGTGTACTTGGGCGGCATTGTGGCACAACTACAGGACCATTTTCCTGATGCTTCCTTCATGGTGTTTAACTTTAGAGAAGGGGATAGGCGGAGCCAAATATCAGACATATTATCTCAATATGACATGACAGTCATGGACTATCCTCGTCAATATGAAGGGTGTCCCATGCTTCCATTGGAGATGATCCACCACTTCCTTCGATCTAGTGAAAGTTGGTTGTCTTTGGAGGGGCAACAAAATGTCTTGTTAATGCATTGTGAAAGAGGAGGATGGCCTGTGCTTGCCTTCATGCTTGCTGGTCTTTTGTTATATCGGAAACAATATAGTGGGGAGCTGAAGACTCTTGAAATGGTCTACAAACAAGCTCCTAAAGAACTTCTGCACCTTTTGTCTCCTTTAAATCCACAACCTTCCCAACTAAGATATCTTCAGTACATTTCTAGAAGAAATTTTGGGTCTGATTGGCCTCCATCTGATACGCCTTTGGTTCTAGATTGTCTGATGCTTAGAGCCCTTCCATTGTTTGAGGGTGGGAAGGGTTGTAGGCCAGTTGTACGTGTGTATGGTCAGGATTCTTCAAAACCAGCCAATAGAACTTCTAAGCTTCTGTTCTCAACTTCCAAGGCAAAAAAACATCTTCGACACTATGCACAGGTAATACCCAAATACAATTAAAAATGGCCAATGAGTTAGTTATGTTATTAGTTGATCTCATGAATTTAAACTGCAGAAAGAGTGTATGCTGGTGAAAATAGATGTAAGGTGCCGCATTCAGGGGGATGTTGTTCTTGAATGCCTCCATTTGGATGAAGACATGGTTCGCGAGGAGATGATTTTTAGAGTCATGTTTCACACTGCATTTGTTAGAGCAAATATTTTGATGCTCCCTCGTGACGAAATTGACGTTCTGTGGGATGTCAAGGACCAATTTCCAAGGGACTTTAAGGCAGAGGTAGGTGGTTGTTATTCTTTTATTAAAGTACTTTTGTGAAGCTGTAGGAGTTGAATGCATTCTCATATCTGCATCAGGTACTTTTTGCGGATGGTGATGCTGTTATACCTAATCTCACCGCAGTTAAGGCAAATGAGGATGAAAATGAGGCAGACAGTGCTTCGCCTGAGGAATTTTTTGAGGCTGAAGAGATATTCAGCAATGTGATAGATGCACGGGAAGCAAAGGGGGACAGTGATACTCACTTAGGCCATGACAACATGTCAGTTGATATAGATCATAAAGAAGTCTTTAGGGATACATTTGATGATGCGAATCACAGAGAGGGTGGGAAGATGGATTTTAATCTTGATGCGGTGAAGGACATAGCTGTGGATGATGTGAAGTACAAAGTGGATGAGAAATTGGATCCTGAATTTCAAGCAGTGAAGGATATAGCTGTAGATGATGGGGATATGAAGTTAGATTCCATGGTTGTTACTGTTAATATGTCAAGTGATAAAGCAATAAAGGAAGTAACTGAAAATGTGACTGGAGATTTCAAAGATATGGAAGACAAAGCTAATGGAGAAAACAATACAACAAAGATGTTAGAATCCACGCTTCCTCGGTTAAAGTTAAGTGTTGATGTTGGTAGACAAAAACCTGAGAAGGTAGTGCCAGCTTCTCCTAGGAGACCGCCTACATCGAACACAAAACCTGCTGTTGCAGACTCAGCTGTAGTGAAACAAAAAATCAAACAACTTGAACCTCCGGGAACTAATGGGAAACAAGCAAAGCCCAGTACCGTACCTCGTTGGGTTGCCCCTAATAAAGCCCCTTTTGCCAATTCAATGCATGTAGCACATCCGCCATCTAGGTATAATAGTGCACCACCGGCTCTTGCCCTCATTGCTTCTCAAAAGGATTCCAATGCTGATGCCCATGTAAAGGCTTCTTCTGATACCACTACTACTGCAGATTTAGCTTCAAATGAACTAACTGCCCCTCCAGTTGTATTGGCCCCTCTTGCCCCAACAAAAGTTGTGCCTCCTTGTCCCCCTCCCCCC
>CATKHJ010012174.1:0-12676 GCA_949750685.1 Vernicia montana | reverse complement strand
ATTGAAAGAGAGACAGACAGAAAAGATAAAGCTGCAATCTTGCAGCTTATAGTCTGCTTCTTTCAAGCTGATTTGCTTTAAAGGGCAACAGTTTTCTTGTCTGTCATATATTATGGTAATATTTGTTGAAGTGTTACTAATGTTATCCATTACAGGTATAATAGTTCATGAGCTTCAGAAGGAAACACATGATCCCAAAGCATGCCTAAATAATTCAGGGGTCGAAACAGGTCCTAAGTATCCACCAAATTATGAAACTTGCAGGAACATCTTCTTCGCAATCAGGAAAATTTTTCAAGTATTAAGTGAGTTAATACAACACGTTATACTTCATTATATATATATTGAGTGAATTAATATATATGCAAGTGTTACCCTCTTTTTTTTTCCTTCTTTTTATGCCAGCTAGAACACAGAGAACTAGCATAGGTTATCGAGTGAGTCAATGTCTCATTCGAGCAAAGAATAAAAATGAAAAAGACAACTCGAAGGATGAAGAGAATGCACAGCAAACAAGCAGTTTGTATTATGGTAAGCAATGATATATAGGCTCCCCTGCTAGGATAATTTTCTTTTCTCTTCTAAAGGAAGTATTGGGTAATTTATATATGCGTTTTTTTTGGTTTGTGCTATTTTATGATTGACAAGCATTTAAAACAAGCTCATTTTATACTTTGCTGTAGATGGGAACCCACCAAAGAAAGAGTACAATGAAAAACCTATTTATCCTCCCAATTATGCAACTTTTTTCCAATTCTTCAAGTTTGTGGCTAATACCTTGCTAATTATCCTTGGATTTGGTAAGTATTTCCAACCACAGCCTTTTTCTTTTTTTTTCAAAAACTCTTGTTTGATGAAAAGATCATTTTATATATAGGCATTACAAAAATCAAGAACATCAGAGAAAAGAAAGAGCGACACACATGGGCTATTCAAATAATGAACGAACTAGTTCGAAAAGCTTCTTTGTACAAGTACGAAGCTCATGGTCAAAATCCCAAAACTTCTTGGCCTAAGAGAGATGGAGATCCATTTGAAGTTCGTACAGCCCCATCTACATCAGAGGTTGACGAGGAATCTAAGAGTGAAGATACAAATAATATTGGGTCAAGTACCTTGACAGCAAACCAAGAAAAGAATCGAAAGGGGAGAGATGAAGATGGAAAAGGTAAAACTACTAAAATAGTCATGAAAGAAAATATTGTAAGGTTCATATTTCATTAAGTATAAAATTCAGAGAAATCAATGATAGATTGATGGATTTCATTTAGATGTTGAGATTCATTATTAGTTATCATTTTGGAGCAATTATACATTGTTTTAAGTTTCAACATAGATTGTTTTATATATGTTTTTAACTTTACTTCATTTTCCAATTTGAGTAAACTGAATTCAAGTTAAATATAGGTGTTACTTTCTTTTTATGGTTGTTTGAGATTTACTGTAGATTGACCATGTATTCTGGCTTGGTAATGCACACAAAACAGAGAAAAATGACAAACCTGTCTTAGTCGCTGCAAAGCTTGGAGTGACAGATATGCTGAACAAGTTCCTTGAAGCATATCCTGCTGCAATACAAGAATTGAACACACCTCAGAAAAATCTTGTGCTGCTGACATATGAGAAGAAGGAGACACAAAAATTTAGGAAAAAGGTGACGCCATTACTGTTAGCAGCAAAGATGGGAGTGACTGAAATTGTGGATAAAATCTTAGACATATTTCCTGTAGCTATTCAAGACTTGGACTCTGATAAGAAGAATGCAGTGCTTCTGGCAGTTGAGCATAGACAAACTAATGTCTACAATCTATTGACAAAGAGAGCAAAGTTCAAGGAGCGTGTGTTCCGTCAACTGGACGAGGATGGAAACAGCGCGTTGCATCTTGCTGCAAAATTTGGAGATTATCGGCCTTGGTTAATTCCAGGTGCAGCCTTGCAGATGCAATGGGAAATCAAGTGGTACAAGGTAAGAACATAAATGATCTGTTCTGTTTTTTATTCTGAACTTTTCACTTGACTGTCATTTTCTGTCTGTTCTGCTATTCTGTCTCCTTTTAAAGACTAATTTAGGGAAGGAATAAAGGACAAACTTCGACTTTGTAATCTAGGAAGTCGAATAAATGAAATCATCTGACTTCTGTTGGAGGAAACTAAATATAAATGTGCATTCTCTGTTAAGAATCTGTCAAATGGCAGAAGGAAGAATATTTGAGTTTTTCTTGTTATGCAGTTTGTCAAGAAATCCATGCCACCGCATTTCTTCGTTAAACACAATGGCAAGGGCCAGACAGCTAAAGAAATCTTCACAGAGACACACAAAGACCTTGTTACTAGAGGCAGTGACTGGCTCACAAAAACCTCTGAGTCGTGCTCAGTTGTTGCAGCACTCATCGCAACAGTTGCATTTGCAACTTCTGCAACTGTACCAGGCGGAGTCAATCAAAATAATGGTGAACCAACTCTCAAAAATGAGCCTGCATTCAATGTCTTTGCCATTGCATCCCTTGTAGCACTCTGCTTTTCAGTGACTGCACTGATCTTTTTTCTTACAATTCTCACCTCTCGCTACCAAGAAAATGATTTTGCAATGGACTTGCCAAGGAAACTCTTTCTGGGTTTAACATCACTCTTCACATCAATAGCCTCTATGTTGCTCTCATTCTGTTCAGGGCATTTCTTTGTTCTCAAAGAAAACTTGAGAAGTGCAGCTTACCCGTTGTATGCTGCTACATGCTTGCCGGTGACCTTTTTTGCTCTTGCACAACTCCCTCTCTATTTTGATCTTGTAAGGGCTATCCTCAAGGAGACACCTCAACGGAGCTACAAGCACAAGGTTTCTTTGAGCCGCACAATACATACTTGAGGTTTCTTTGTTGTATAGAGTGATTTTTTTTTTTTTAATTTCTTTTATGAGAATGTTTCGGAGTGATTTCAGCATTTGTGTTGTTTGGAAAAACTTCTAATCTTATGGTCTAGTATTAAAGCCAATAGTGTGATCTAGTTCATAAGATATGGTAAAGGTTTTCTTTTTCATGGATTAGTAGAGCCTAGAAGAACTTCATGAGCAGCTTAATTATGCAAACAAGATCTTCCACCCAACTTCACTACAATATAGACCATCTGGCCAGCAACTAATAGGTTTTTGGATGCAAAGGATACTGCTGCGAAACAAACAATAAGTTCAAATCATTGCTTCACCAGCCATTTCAGAAATAATGATACACAGCTTTCGAAATCAAGTCATTTTCCAAGTTGGATGAAACATAAACGACCTGAAATAGCAAAAGCATGCCGCCTCTGACCAATCTAACCAGTTTGTGTATTGGTTGGCTACTAATCAATAAGCACATTCTTGTCCTAGACAACTATGCAATTGATATTATCATATCAAAGCCAAAATCCAAATTTAACAACTTGAAATTTTGCAAACTATGGAAATAAAATTTCCACGCCAGACTCTACTACCCTCCTGAATTCAAATCAAAGAATGTGAAGCAATTCATTTTTATTAAAACCATAATCCAACAAATTGAAACTAAAAATAACGGAGAAAAAACTATTTGTGCTAGTCGCAGTAGCAGAAATTTACTTCTCAAGTGGTACTTACATGAACTGTTATCAACGCAATGTAACTTCTCAAGCGGCACCTACAGGGCCATAATATGCAAAACTACATTACTATAGAAAAAGCAATTGTTCTGCCTCTATACCATCCCTTGCATATAATAATGCTGGCAGCTCCTACCAAGATCCGACATCACTAGTTCAATTATCTGCAGATTAGGTGTGAAGCAAGATTTCTTAAGAGAGTTGCCGTTCCTGTAATATCCAAAGCAACTACAAGCAAGTTCTAACAAGGGCTTCCCTCTCCACAAAGTTCCATATAACCAGCTACATGATCAGCACCATCCTAAAGATGAACAACAATTTAAGTGCTTCCACGCACTTCAAGAGAAACACTTCGCCAGCGCCTTTTCTTTGACATAACCTGGAATAATGAAACTTATTGATCAGCAAATATCTATTAAGGAAATAAGTTACACCAGAAGCAACTATAAGAGAATGTAAAACTGAAGATGATACAAGTTAGTTGTTGTGACTGAAGAAAATTGTATATGCACTAGTATCATCAGATGGTGGAAACAACTTAAAAAAAAGTAGCACCAGCAACTTTCCTAGTTAGGTCAATGCAAGCACACACACACAACATGGACAGCCATTATTGGATTGTATGAAGTAAGCCTCAATGATGATGATTATTAGTATTTAATTTCCTGGTAGATACTTGATAATTGTCCTTATAATTTACAAAAACTTTAACTATGCAGTGACTGTAATTGGAAAGGCTATATGATTATAATTGCAAGAGATGAACACTGAACTATTACCTTGGAAAAAACATGTTTATTGAAATATTAATAGTTCAGACAAAAAGGAAATTTACAAGAAAAAAAAAAAAGCCTTAAAATCACATTCAAGGTGGGATATTTCCTTTTTCTTGGTAGTAGAAATTCTCTGTCTAAGGAAAAAAAAAAGGGCCTAACTGCAGTATTAGAACAACATAGATGAATGATTGGGAGCTCAGGAATAGGCTTGGCTGATACATTTTTAGAATTTCCCATACTATTTTTAAGAATAGAATGAGCTCAGGAAGAGGGAGAAACAGAGTAACATCCTCCATTTTCAACAATGATTCCAAGTCTTATAAATTCAACCCAAAATCAACACTTAAACTCACAACATCATGTGCACCAATGCCTAAAATTGCTACTTCCCTGGAACAACACCACATTTGAAATAAATGTTTGATCAGAAGTGTTGGATGAATTCTTGTTTTATTTGAAATAAGTGTTGGATGTAGTAATAGTAGTGACTTCAGAAAAGGTTTTGCAACCCATTCAATGGAAGAATGCAAGGGAATGCAAGGACTTCACTTCACTGCAGATGCCTAGAACTGAGTTTATTATGTGCCAGAACACTATATGGATGAAGAAATGCATTATGCATATAACTATTGAATTCTGCTTATTTAATGAAACAAAAAAAAATGGTTAGAACAAAATCAGATATATTATATACTGGCCAGTTGTGTAAAGCATAGAAAATGAATCATTAAAACCATACCTTACAGGATGGAGGAGGCAATGAGACCTGGCGAACAGCCTTTCTGGGTTCTGTTAATTGCCGAATCTCTCGAAACTGGCTCACAATGTTCTCCAAAAGTTGCAACTGAGTTTTTTCTTTTTCCTTATGTTCCATAGAGACATTGAGCTTCCCTCTAACCTCTTGTACAATCCTTAGCCTTTCCCTTAGTCTCCCAACTTCACTGTCAATTTTATACCTCTCATAATCAACTGCAGACATGGAATTTCTTCGCAAATCAGAAAGCAAGGGTTTTCTTAGTGAGTAACCCATAGGTGGCAATCCACTAGTTATGTCTGAGCAGCTTCTGCTGACATCCTGCTCAGTTTGTGACCTGCTCATGCTTGGACTATCAGATGATCTTGGGATGTCTAAGGCAGCATTCACTGACAGCTTTTCACTTCCATTTCCTCTGACTTCACTACTCATATTAAATTTATCAACAATCTCTTGAACATCATGAACACAAGGATCCTCGTTGAACATTGCATTGCATAAATCTTTGTCTTGTATCTCTGAACGATCAAAATTAGATGGAAAGATATTCCTAGTTTCGTCGTAAGTTTGAACTGTCTTTGATGCCAACCCTTGGCTTGTACTAGTGACATCACTTTGCCGTTGTACTTCCCTGACAGGAGCAACCATTTTCTTGTCATGTAAATTATATCCTTCTGCAGTTGACAAGTTAAATTGTGAATGCATCTCTAGTCTCTGCAGCTCTCCTTCCTGAGGCAGTGGACTCTTTTCCAGTGACAATGGCTCCATCTCTCCAAATGCCTCATCAATCCCCTTATTGCCACTTGACAAATGTTGATGATATTTGGTTGAATGCCTAGGAATGCATTCTAGTTTCAAAGAGTCAACTTCATCCAACTCTGGGATTGGCAACTTTTTCCCAAAGGTTAGAGTACGATCTTGTAATTCAATAGATCTATCATGCCCTGAAATTTTGTTTGCATTTCCCGCCTTTTCCTTCCCACAAATGGATTCATCCATCCTCTGAAGCATCAGTTCCGGATCGTCACATGGATATAGCAATGAAGAAGCCCTTTTTCCATGAGATGTTCCGATGTATTGAGCATCAGAATCCAATTGGTCACTCCCAAAAATCATTTGCCTGTACGTTTCAACTTCCTTCTCCAAGAAATGCTTTTCCCTTTCCCTTCTTATTAAGATCTCTTTAAGAATGCTCATTTCTTCAAAATCATAAGCAGATTTTTCTTCTATCATCCTCTGGTATTGCCTAGCTTCCATTTCTATTGATGCCTTCTCTTCTTGTAGACGCAGTATCATTGCCATAGCCTCATCTGCAGCAGTAGCAGCAGCATTCCTCTCTTTCTCAAGCTCAAGGTACAAAGCAGCACGAGCTGCATGCTCTTCTTCTACTGCTTGTTCCAAGACTCTAATTGCATTCTTGTCACTACTATCAAAGAAGACTTCCCCTTGTGCATTAAATTTCAAATTATCAGCAGGTGATGCACCCTTATCTGTTAGTTTATTTTCATTAACAAGTTCATTTGATCCAAAATCAGGGGACTCTCTTCCCAACACACCCACATCCACAGAATAGACCCTGCCATCTAAAATCATATAACCATGCACATTAGAAGCAGCATTAGAAATATGCAGAAACAATATTAGCATGTGCATATGCAAGAATGTGGATGCATCCTGGATTTTGTTCGAAACATTTTTTGTCTTAGAAGCATGCAGGGCTTATGTGAAGAAAACTCAAGTCAGAACTCAAATTTAAATGATACCACCTAAAAACATAGAGACCAGAGAAGATACGAAGTTCTTCCTCTACTGAATGCTGCCATATTATAATGGAAAGAGTAGGGCTATCACAAAGCTGGATATGCTACTTCTATAATTGGAAGGTTCAATCACTTGGATCCTCTCACGGACATTGGAAACAATGACAGAGCTTGGGGGGCCGAGGGTGGCCATGCCCCCCACAACCTCCAAAATACAAAAAATTTTAGTGTAAAATTATAAACGTTTAGCTATATATTGCATTTGGCCCCCTTTTAAGTGAAAATTTTCTTTAAATATATAGAAGTTGGCTTAATTATATATATCACCTTAATGTAAATTATGATCTAAGAAATTTGGCCCCCATTAAAAAAAAATTTCTGTCTAAGTCACTTATTGGAAAAGAAATAAAATCACCAATTTGTTAAGTTTTATAAATGGGAACTATTTGTTACAATCCAAACACTAAATTTTATATTGCAATACCACTTAGAAAGTTAAAATAAGAGAACCATGCTAATTCAAACTAGAAATAGACAATATTAATACCAAACTAGTATTCACACTCACAATGCAGAGCATTGCCATCAGGTACCATGCTGCCTTCATTGCTCTCATTCACCATTTTACTGACACTGGCAGGAGACTGGCAAAGAGGGTGTGCATCCGACTGAAAAGGATCATATGAAGAAACAGAAGAAGACCTCCCATTATGACTAGAACCTTTCCTACGACGCCTTAGAGCATGTCTCACCTTCTGCTTCGAAACCCCCATCCCCTTGATAACAAACCTCTCTTCTTTCACATCCTTCCCAAAACCCATGTCTCTCCTCCTCTTTTGAAATGAGCTACAAGATGTTTCATCATCTAATGGAAAGCATCCATTTTCGCAATTTTTGGCATTCATCGGGTTCACATTCAAATCCGGATTCAGGTTTTCGTCCCAAATCGAATCAAAAGGGAACTTGCTCTTAACAGAGAATTGAATAGAGGATATCTTCTCTGATGAGCTGTTTACTAGCACACTTTGCCAGCAATTATCACTATTGGGGTCACCAAAAAGCCCATTGCAAGGGCATGGCAGAGACAATCCAAATACACCCAGAAATTTTGAAGCAAGATAAGCAAGAGTTGATGCACAAAGCAGAAGATGGGCAATGGCAAGATCAAGAAAGGCACACACTAGTCCACAAAAAGTCCACGATTGTATCTCATGACATGACATTTTTACCAGAAACCAATTCTTCAAGAATCCAGTTGGTTAGACAAACAAACCACTTTCCTGTACAATTAAGAGAAAACTGAAGAAAAAGGAGAATTATGTCAAATCCAACATTTTCTATTTGTCATCTGAATTATAAACTATAAAGAAAAAATAGGCACAAATGGAAATATGAACAGTGCTTTGTTTGATTGCCCAAGAAAATGCAGAAAATAAAAGGCAAAGAAACAAAATTCCACTGAACCCAATACAGATATAACCCAAAAAAAAAAAAAAAAAAAAGCCCCCGAAGTATTTTCCTTTCTTAATTTTCTTTTCCCATTCATTGACTTCATTTTCATTCAGTTTCTCAGCAATCAAACAGAAAAAATAAACAAATACCAAAACATATTTTACTAAATGGGAAACTTAGTTAGTGCAGGCAATTGGTTACATGCGTTGACTCACAGAGTTGAAAATGAGTGGACTCGGTCATGAATAGTCTTGGATTAACAATCCTATGAGAGCTGCTATGAAGTTTCGTAGAAATGGAAGAAGCTTTCTTAAACTAAAACCAAAGAGCTCAATTTGTCATTCAAACCTTTGGCTCCATTCCCGATATAGATACGACACCGTTCGTATACATTTTGATTTTTGAAAGTAGTCGAGATTCGTCAATCTCACGCGCCATTTGTCCGTTACCGATTTTTTTTTAAGGATCGTGTCGGCCAAGCGCCATTTGAGAGTAGGATTGATTATTGTGTGAAAGGGTAACCGTGGGCGGCATTAATTAATTAATTAATATTAAACGAATGATTGGCTGACAAATTACTGTGGTAAATGCGTAATTAAATGAAATGAAATTAACAGCGACAGCCAAGTGCAATTATGGGACGGTTTGTTTATTTTCACATTTCACTTTGACCTTTTTCCCATTTGCATTCTCATTCTATTGTTTGCACTAAAAAAAAAACAGCAATTTTCCGAAA
This sequence comes from Vernicia montana, assembly GCA_949750685.1. NCBI lineage: Eukaryota > Viridiplantae > Streptophyta > Magnoliopsida > Malpighiales > Euphorbiaceae > Vernicia > Vernicia montana. The sequence continues at coordinate 3,589 of CATKHJ010012174.1, read as the reverse complement.
GAAAATTTTATCAGTAATTCTATATTTTTTATCGGTAATATAGTGTATCGATTAATTATCAATTAAAAAATTTAATCGGTATTAAACTTATCAGTTACACAATTTATCGATAAAAATTATAAACTGTCAGTAATTACCGACGGAATTTTCGTCGGTAAATTGTTTTTATTTTATCGGTAAAAATCTATATTATTTGTCGAGAATCAATTTACCGACATAATTTGAATCAATTTACCGACTAAATTTTCGCCGGTAATTACCGATAATTTCGAATTATGTCGGTAAATTGCTAATATTTTTTTTGAAAAAATTATCGGTAATCTGTCGGTAAATTTTAAATAAATATTTTTTAAAAAAATAAAATATTTTGTCTGTAATTCGTCAGTAAAATTATTTTTTTTAAAAAAATTATATTTTTCTAAAAAATAAAAATAATAATTTAAAAATTAAAAATTTTTAGGATGAAAATGAAAATAAAAAAAAGAAATTATAATATAAAAAAGGAAGCCTAAAAAATATTCAAAATGGCTAAAATAAAAAAAATAATATTATATCAAAACTAAAAAAGAATAAAATGAACCTAAAAAAAAGAGAGAGATAAATAAAAAAAATTTAGTAAGATAATTAATTTACTCAATTTATTTTATAGTTTACTAAATTATAAAATAAAATTAGTAAGCATAAAAATAATTAAAAATTAAATTTAAGATAAAAATTTATTAAATTTTTTTCATAACCACATTATTACATTTTTTATACTATAAAAAATATAAGAAATATAAATAACAAAGTATAAAATTAAAAAAAAAAAAGTATAAATTTAAGAAAATTGGAATAAATTAAGTTAATATATTTTTTCTATTGAAGGGTTTAGAATTTAAGAAGTGAGAGAATAAGATAAAGAGAGTATAAGAGTATTAAATGAGAAAATGAAAAAGAAAATGATGAAAAAAAATAAGAAAGAAAAAAATTTTAATACATTTTATATATTGAAAGGTTTGAAATCTAGGAAGTAAAATAGAAAAAAAAAATGAAAGAATAAAAAAGTAAGAGTATTAAGAAAAAAATGAAAATGAATATTAAGTGATGAAAAGAAAATGAAGTAATTAAAAGAAAAATAATTTTTTTTTGTGAGGAATTGAGAGAAGAAGTATGAGAAAAAGATAGAAAGTGAGAAATAGAAATTATAATGTGAAGAAAAATGATGAGAAATAGAGGAAAATGTCTTTTATACTTTTTTTTACTCGATTTATCGACAGTTTACAGATAAATTTTTATCGGTAAATTTTTAGAATAAAAATTTGTAGGGAAATTTCCCTCCAAATTTTCATTTACCTACGAAAATTTCGTCGGTAATTAAATTTTTTTTTTTTTAAATAATGGTGAAAATTTGGAAGGAAATTTTCCTCCCAATTTTCATTTACTGACGAAAAAATCCGTCGGTAAATATTTTTTTTGTAAAAAACATTTAGTGAAAATTTGGAGGGAATTTTCCCTCCAAAGTTTTCATTTACCGACAGGTTACTGACTAAATTTTATTTTTTTAATTTACCGACGGAATATTTATGTCGGTAATTAATAAAAAAAATATTTTTTATAAATTACCGACAGAAATTTCTGTCAGTAATTGAATAAAAAAAATTTAATTGGTAAATTATTACCAAAAAATTATGAAATTTTATTTTTTAATTTACCGACGAAAATTTCTATCGGTAATTAATAAAAAAATTATTTTTTATTAATTACCGACAGAAATATTCCATCGGTAATTGAAAAATATAATTAGTAAATTATTAACAAAAAAGTGAAATTTATTTTTTATTTTACCGACGGAAATATTTCGTCGGTAATTAATAAATAAAATTTAAAAATTATTTGGTATTAATTTACCAACGAAAATTTTTTATCAGTAAATAATTATTAGTAAATCGTCGGTAATCTGTAAGTAATTTCTTGCGTCATTCTTTGGCGCTTAATTTAGCGACAAAAAATTATAGTCAGTAAATTATTGGTAATCTGTCGGTAATTGCAAAAAAAAAAAAAATCGTATCTCGTCGTATCTCGTCAGTAACTGACTAAATTTACTGACGGAAACAATTCTATTGGTAAATTGTGATTTTCTTGTATTGTTAAGGGAAAATTTAAAAACCAATATCATTAAACTGCCACTTAACATGTCACAAACTCACTCTTCTTATACGCTACTTGTAAAATCAAAACAAAATAGTACGTAAAACCAAGCTTAATTGAAGAAAGCTACTTTATAACTTTTTTTTTTTATCTTAGAATTAAATAAATCATTAAGAAAAAGCATGAACACACTTCATAATCCAAATCCACCTAAATTAACAAATCTCAACTTCAATTCTAAGAATAAAACAGGTGCAATATTCATATAAAGTTGTAAATTTGAAATTATTGAATAAGTTAAAGATTATGTCTTTTATCATCCCAAATACAGTTATATGAACAGACTCTAAAAATAATTTCAAATTTCCTGCTAATGACACTCCTTCATTTTGTCTCAGCCATCAAATTGAATAACAATCAGATTTTTTTCTCAACCATCAAATTGAAAAACAATCAATTTTCTGTAACATCAAATTGAATAGAAATCAGTTTCAGATGTTGCCTACAAAAACACTATGAATTACTCCTTCTATTACTTTTTATCTGTCATTTTTTGTTATTTCACAAAAATTAAGAAATAATTAATTACGCTAAATTCTAAGTATAAGATGACTAAATTACTCTTATTGGTTATAGAGTAATGGATAATATATGTATTAATTATAGAATAGATGATAAGAATATAATTGAAAAAAAAAATTAAAATCTTATAGGTTTCCTAAAATGATAAATATTTTGAAAAAAAAAATTAAAAACATCAGATAAAAAAGAAGGGACAATGTGCAAATATGCCACTAATGTTTGGTTAAAAGTGCAGATCAACACTTAATATTTTTTGAGGTACGGATATGCTCCTAAAGTTACAAAAATGGGCTAACGCGTGCCTTCTCTATGTTACCTCCATTATCTCTCCCTCTCCACACTTTTTTTTTTTTCTCTTTTTTGTCATTCATTTATCTTTGTTTTTTTTTTAACTTGTATTTTATATTTACCAACAAAATATTTGTGTGTGTATATACATATAATTTGATTTTTTCCATTTATTTTGTATTTATAAATTTATATAATGATAGTTGTAATTATTAATAAAATTTAATTATATTATTAGAATATATGAAAAAAATTTAAAAATAATTAATTGTGATATTGAATAAGTACATTTTAAATTTTTTTTAAAAAACATAATAACGTGAAAATAAATTAATTACGTAACTTGTTTTTATCAAAAGTTGTTTAGAATTTTTTTTATCATTTTTCAAATAATTTTTTTTAAAAATAAAACAAGTTATTTCATTAATTTATTTTCACGTTATTATGTTTTTTAAAAAAAATTTAAAATGTACTTATTCAATATCACAATTAATTATTTTTAAATTTTTATCATATATTCTAATAATATAATTAAATTTTATTAATAATTACAACTATCATTATATAAACTTATGAATAAAAAATAAAT
>CATKHJ010012153.1:0-10697 GCA_949750685.1 Vernicia montana | reverse complement strand
TAGTACCTCCAATTCAATCAACTCACATGGAAGCTTCCTCCCATCAATCTCAACCATGCATAAAGGGTACATATGTTTCACTTCTATCGTTTTCCCTAAAGGTGTAGACACTTCTAAGGGGTTACTCATGAGTTCTCTACCCTTCCCAACTTTCTTAGCAAAGCATGGTGAAATAAATGAATGGGTAGCACTCGAATCAAACAAGACTCTAGCTTGCACATCTTGTATAAGAAGAATACATGTCACTGCAGTATTGGAAGCATGAGCCTCCTGCTGATTAAGGGCAAATACTCGCCTATACCTTTTCCCTCTGGAGCTTGACTGGCACTAGGTGTTTGGCCTTGCCCTCTACCTCTACCTCCTAAACTCCTTGTATCAGGTCTAACCATCTGCACTGTGGGCTGAGAAGTAGCAGGTGTACTCTGATTGTCTCCCCACAAGGGACAACCCTTGATATAATGCCCTGCATGGCCACACTTATAACAGGTCCCCGCCGCTGTCCGATATACTCCATCATGCCTTCGCCCATATGTAGCATAAGTAGGTCGACTATAGTTCTGTTGCTCATATCTGGATACAGAACTGGTGGCTGGAGCAGAAGCCACATATATCACTCTAGTCTATCCTCTACTCTGACTACCTCTTCTGTGACTCTAAACCATAGTAGAAGTAGCAGGCTCAACTGCCTTCACCTGTGAATTACTCCCTCCTCCCCTGCTCTGGTTACCGATACCCTTGGGCTTGTTCTTATTTCTCTGATCCCTCTCTGCTCTGTCTTCCTTGCTCTTTGACTCCATTTGCGTTACCTTGTCAATCGACTTGGACAAGGAAGCAAACTCAATAGCACATAAAGCATTATGCAGAGGTGCTATCAAACCCCTTGTGAACCTTCTAATCTTGGCAGCTTCTGTAGGCAATATCTCTTGGGCAAACTTACTCAACCGAGTGAACTCTTTAGCATAGTTAGTCACTGACATGCCTTGATGCTTCAGTTTCTCGAATTGGGCTATTCTGTTTTCCCTTTCTCCTTCGCCCAAGAATTCATCCATCATATTTTGCTTGAACTGTTCCCATACTGGTGGCACTTCCTCATACAATTGGTTCTCCACATGCTGTTGGAACCAATTCCAAGCATTATCCTTCAGTAAGAGTCCCACCAACTTGATTGCCCTAGCATCAGAACATGGCAATCGCCTTACCACTTTCTCATCTGACTCAAGGAATCCATGTGGTTCTTCCTCATACTCACCATGGAATTCCGGGAGTCCTATCTTCAGAAAACTGAACATGCTCACTCCACCATCATCAATCACCCTCCTAGCCACATGCCTAGGAATAGGAGCATTCACAGGAGCCGGTGGAGGTGGTATGCTCTCTTGTACTGGTGGAGGAGGTGGTGGTGCGATATTAGCACTTTGTTGTCTTAACCGTCTCAACTCCGTTAATTTTCGACGGAGCTCCTCATTCTCATGCCTTAAATCATCATCAACTCTTAGAGGAACATGGACTCTCTCTTATTGAACCCGGCGTCTAGCCCTTGGTGGTTCAAGTGTTCCTCATGAATGGAGGCGGCATCCGAAGCTACATCCAGAGCTCTAACATTCTCAAGAGAGACTCGCTTTGGTCTACCCCTTCCCCTTGCTCTTATTGGCAGCATCTATAAGATAAATACATAACGAAAGATTTAACTCATAGCGATTAACGCAAATTCACTCATAAACGATGACTCAAATAGACATGAAGGAATTCTCCTATGCTCCATAGTGTTCACATACTCTATGACTCATATAGTCTATACTAGACTAAACCTTATGCTCTGATACTAACTTTGTCACAGCCCAAACTTCGCAACTGTGACGGTCCTAGGGCATGGGTAGGCATAAGGCCACCAAAAACCCATAGAACCCTTCTCATCTCATAATCCCCATGATATCATAACAACTAACTCATACTCATCCCAAGATCAGAACCTGAACTCATGCATATACAAATACTCATACATATACACATAATCTCATACATACATTAACTCATAATCTCATAAGCTAATGAATCTCATATACTCATAAAATATAAGTCATCCATATAATTGCCATAACGGCCAAAAGAATAGCTATCTTCCTCTATCTTACACACATGGAGCATTAAAATATTTCAATTACATACAAAATAATGGAGAAATTACATTTATCAAAATGGTTCTTTAGGGAGGGAAATGCCTGAAGAACCAAGCCGATGAACTTCTAATCTCCTGAAAAATGGAATCACTAATGAGATAAAGCAGTGAGTAAAGAATATACTACCATACTTGTGAGGCTAGGTAATTCAAGGCTAGCTAACAAGAATGGTAGGGCTCGTACTTGATAAATGACTTACAATATATCAAATAAGACTCATAATACTCATAAGAATTGATAACTCATAATATACAAGAATAAACATGTATATACTTATGAAAGAACTCATAACTCATAGATAGATGGATATAGAAATCAAGCTCGTAATACTTGGAGTAGAGACACTTTATTTACATGCTCACCTCGTAAAATAAGAGTAGAGGCTGGATTAGCATACTCTTGCTCGTAATAAGAGTAGAGGTTTAATAACATACTCTTGCTCGTAATAAGTGAAATGGATCAGATTCCATGTTTAGGACAATTTACCCTTCCTAGATAGGGGCAGGATATTATACCCTATCCACTGAGTTACATTGTGCACAAGGTCTAATGATTAACCCATATTAGTAGGGGGATTTCTATACCATTACAATTATCATACATAGATAGAATAATTTGGGTTCTCATAAACAAATAACTTATAGAATTCAAATAGTTCTCATGCTCATAAACATGTAATAACATATGGTTCTCATAAAATAATAATTAGCAAATGGCTAATTAAGAACTTGTAAAGTTTAATAAAACAATAGGGTTCAGTAAACAATTCTCATACTTTTATCATGGTAGCTCATACAAGAAATTAGGCGTTATGCCTTAGGAATTAAGTACAAGAATAGTAGTATATTTTCTACTCACCTTAACCAAAATGAATGCTTTAATATCTCTTAGAAACTCCTCAATCACCTCAACTCATCAAGCTCCTCATGATCATCAAATCTACTAAGAGGAACTACACACATAACATATACAAACTATCAATATCCATAACTCATGCTCTTATAATCAACATACTCATGCTAAACTCATGATTTCTAACTCTAATCTCTTCCCCAAACACAGATTATAATAATGGAGAAGAATAATTACAAAGAAAACTAAAACCCTAACTCACCTCTTCAATAAATGCTTTTACAATGGATGAAAGGTTGATTGATCGAAACACTAGATCCTTTGGTTGGAGCAATTAATGAAGTCTTTAAGCCTTTAATGTGACTGGGTGAGGAATTCTTGAGAGAAAATAGGTTTGAAGCTCTGAAATTTCGGTTGAAATGAAGTTAGGGCTCTAAATCTCTATTTAAAGCCGTTCACTCAAATCTGGGCCCGACGGGAGTAGCGGCCGCGGCAGGCATGTAGCGGTCGCTATTCACCAATCACAGTCGCTACATAAGCCTCGCGGTCGCTACACTCTACTGTTCACGTGATTGTTTCTTCTGATGTCCAAATCAGGCAGAGGAGTTTGCGGGCAGAGTTGTGGTCACAACATTGGACGCGAAGAGTATATCGCGGTCGCGACTCCCTTGACGCGGGCGTGATTCAAGCCCTGCAGCTCCACTTCAAAGAATCCTCCTCCAATTCTTATAATTCAACTTATAACTCATTCATACATTACTTAGCACATAAATTCTATTCATAATACTCATGAACACTACTCGTAGCTCATTCACTTGCTCAAACAACATATACATAAACTTGGGGTATTACAAGCCAAAATGAGCATCTTGCATGAATTTTTGATTTAATAAATCATATATATTATATTTTATTTACAAATATGCTTGTATAATTCCTGTTTGTGATAGGAAAGATTACAGAATTTGTCATCCGACACGAATAACAGTGTTCGACTTGGCAAAAAAGTATCAAGCATAACAATGCTCAACTCGGCAAAAAATATCAAATTATTCAAACCAGTTTACAAGCTGATTACAACAAAAAAGCCGTTGGGATAGACTTAAAAGAGGAAAGTAGAGGCAACAGGCCAATTGTGACAAGTACTCCAGGCTAAATTCCAATAGGCGAAACTCTCCACAATAGAGAAGAAAAGTCCAAAAAGTAACCTATTGAGACTAGCTTAAGAGACTGACGAGACCCCCTACAAGAAAGGGAAAATGCCAAACTGAGTCTAGGCGAAAGTCCAATAGGAAAAAGACTTGGTGAATCCAGGCGAAAGACTTAGTGAACTCTAGGCAAAAGACCTAGTCAATCCAAGCAAAAGACCTAGTAAATCTAGGTGAAAGACCTAGTGAACTTTAGGCGAAAGACCTAGTGAACTTTAGGCGAAAGACCTAGTGAACTTTAGGCGTAAGACTTAGTAAACTCTAGGCAAAAGACCTGGTGAATCCATGCAAAAGACCTAGTGAATCTAGGCAAAAGACCTAGTGAATCCAGGCGAAAGTCTTAGTAAATCTAGGCAAAAGACCTAGTGAACTCTAGGCAAGAGATTAAATTCATATACAAAGCTTGATAAAGCGAAGATAAAGAGCGAAAGAGACTCATACTTTGTCAAAGAAGCTATAAAGGGAAAAGTTCCCTCTTCGTGGGGGGAAAGAGAGATAACTCACAAAAGCAACTCTTAAGCTCTCCACAGAAACTAATCAACTACAAAACAGCTTGACAAATAAATAAATAAAATGATGATAAAGTGCTTAAGAACTATGCAAAGCATGCAAACAAACGAAGCTGTCTGAAGATTAGTCATTTCATTTTAGCAAATAATATTGTAATTGTATAAAGTGTACAATCATTTAAATGTACTTGAAAAAGAAAATCCTGTATTTTATAAAGGATTATAAAAAAAAGTGAAAAGAAAAGAAATCACTTAAGTCTTATTGAGACTAGCTCAAAAGATGACTAGTTTAGGTGAAAGTCCAATAGACAAAAGACCTTGTTAAAGCAAGGCACCAAAGACTTAGCGAACGTTAGGCATATTATTGTCATAAAAGACCTATAAGGAGGAATATATTTCTAAAGACCTCGATAAAGTCGAGGCAGATATATGAAGACCTCCCAATGAGGTGGATTTTTAAAGTCCTCGAGAAGTCGAGGCAAATATATTAAGTCCTCCTGGTGAGTCAGATCTCTCAGTTCTCGATAGTTGAGGTAGATTATTATTATATAAGTCCTTATCTGACGAGGCAAATATATAAAGACCTCTCGATGAGGTGGATTTCTAAAGTCCCCGAGAAATCGAGGCAAATATATTAAGTCCTCATGGCGAGTCGGATCTCTCAGTCCTCAACAATTGAGGCAGATTATTATTATATAAGTCCTCATCTGGCGAGGCAAATATATGAAGACCTCCCGATGAAGTGGATTTCTAAAGCCCTCGAGAAGTCGAGGAAAATATGTTAAGTCCTCTTGGTGAGTCGAATCTCTCAGTCCTTGACAGTTGAGGCAGATTATTATTATATGAGTCCTCGTTCGGCGAGGCATATTATATGAAAACCTCTAAAGGAGGTAGATTTCTAAAGACCTAGATAAATTCGAGGCAAATTGTTTATCTAAAGTCCTCGATAAGATCGAGGAAAATTATTATTAAAGTCCTCCATCAATGAGGTAGGTTTTCTTGAAGTCCTCTATTGATGAGGCTGGATTTCTTTAAAGACCTCGAGAAGTCGAGGCAGATAAGACCTCAAAAAGTCAAGGCATATTATTATATAAGCCCTCATCTGGTGAGGCAATATATATGAAGACCTCCCAATGAGGTAGATTTCTAAAGTCCTCGAGAAGTCGAAGCAAATATATTAAGTCCTCCTAGCGAGTCGGATCTCTCAGTCTTCGACAGTTGAGGCAAATTATTATTATATAAGTCCTCAATTGGTGAGGCAAATATATGAAGACCTCCAAAGGAGGTAGATTTCTAAAAGTCATTGAGAAGTCGAGGCAAATTATTAAAGACCTCCTGGCGAGTCGGACTAATCAGTCCTCGACAGTTGAGGTAGATTATTATATAAGACCTCAATAAAGTCGAGGCAAATTATTAAAGACCTCCTAGCTAGTTGGACTAATCAGTCCTCGACAGTCGAGGCAAATTATTATTTAAGACCTCTTAGTGAGTCGGACTAATCATTCCTCGATAGTTGAGGTAGATTATTATATAAGACATCGATAAAGTCGAGGCAAATCATTAAAGACCTCTTGGCGAGTCGGATTTCTTAGTTCTCGAAAATTGAGGCATATTATTATCTAAGTCCTCGAAAAGTTGAGGCAGATTTATTCTCAAAGACCTCCAATTGAGGTAAATTTCTAAGTCCTCGATCAGTGAGGCATATTATCTAAAGTCCTCCGTGAGTGGGACATGGATTTCTAAGACCTTGAAAGATAAGGCAATTATCATTATTATATAAGTCCTCAATTGAGGAGGCGAAGTGGATCTCTAAAAGTCCTCGAGAAGTCGAGGCAAATTATTATAAAAGTCTTCTATTAGTGAGGCAGGTTTTCTGTAACTCCTCCATAGGCGAGGCCGATTTTCTCTAAGTCCTCGGTCAGAAAGGCAATTTATCAAATGAAGACCTCGATAAGCGAGGTAAATTTCTAAGTCCTCAATCAGCTAGGCAGATCATTTGAAGACCTTGATTGAAGAGGTGGTTTTCTAAAGTCCTCGGTCAGCGAGGCATATCAGAAGATTTCTTAAGTCCTCAATGAGTGAGGCAAGATCTATCAAAAGCCATCTATTGACAAGGCATCAAAGACCTCGATTAACGAGGTGGATTTCTAAAGTCCTCAGTCAGCGAGACAAATTATCTGAAGAGAATTTACAAAAACCTCAACAGATGGGGCAAATTATCTAAGTCCTCGATTAGCGAGGCATACTATCCGAAGAATTCTATCAAGTAATGGGGGGGCTTCGCCAATTATTTAAGCCCGGTCAGTGAAGCCTATTAAGTGAAGACCTGTGATGGCGAAGCCTAACAGGCGAAGACCACTGATAGCAAAGGTCTAAAGCCTTCGGCGAAGCGAAGCTCTAAGAGTCTTTGGCAGATGAACTAGCTTATTTGAAGATCTTTGTCAGCAAATTGATGAAGCAGTTTATTTGTAGATATCCTTTAGTGAAGTGAAGCTCTAAGGTCCTCGATTAATGAAGCATTTTATTCAAAGACCTTCCTTCGACTGACGAAGTAGTCTATCTAGAGAACTCTCAGTTAGGCATGTTATTTACTAAGATCTTCCTCAAGAAGGCATATTATGTTAAGACTAGAAAATTCGAAGACTTGGAGCTATATGGAATCTATAAGACCACATCCTGATGTGGCAATCATACAACTTGCATCTTTGTTCAAACAATAAGCTGTCATCAGAACGAGCTCATCAGCTCGCACTATATCTCAGGCACACAGCTGCCTTCAAACCGAGCTTCTCAGCTCACCCTATCACTTAGGCATACAGTTGCCTCCATATCGAGCTTTTTAGCTCGCCATCTTCATTTAAGTGATGTTTGATAACACCATTCAGTACTTAAAATTAAAATTTTCAGTATTTAATCGTTTTAAATTTGTTTGATAAGTACGTCTTAAAAGTTTAAATTAAGTTAAAAATCACTTAAAATTATAAGTCAAAATTTTTAACTTAAAATTTATACTGAATGCAATAAGTGATTAACTTTTTAAATATTTTTACTATTTAAAAATTATATTACTTATTTTATTCAGCACTTAAAATTTAAAACTTAAATTTTGAGCACTTAATTTTCAGTTTTACCAAACACAGCCTTAAGCACATAGTTGCCTCCAGATCGAGCTTTTCAGCTCGCCATTCTCATTCAAACATCTAGCAACCTTTATGTCAAAGTTCACCAGATACATTCAAATTGACAATTTCATTTATAATACAGATGAATCACAAACAACGAACTACTTCCCTTCTCTTAGATACACTCGATTATACTTGGGAGTAGGGAGCTTCTGATGAGGACCAAAAATAACCTCCAACAGACATAAGACACGCGTCCATAGAGGTCCTTACCCTTCCCTATAAAAGGTAATAGAAAGGTAAAGAGAAGAGATTCTGACTCATTTTTCTCTCTTTCCTCTTCAGACTCTCTCACTGACTTGGGCATCGGAGGCTTTCCCTGGGGTTAGCCTCCGGGAACCATTGATCCTCTTTTTCTCTGTTCATATATCCTACCCCCTAACCGGACCCTCCATCAATAATACCGAGTAATTTTATGACTCATCACAAACCCATCAAAGCAAAACCACTAATATGATAAACCCATTAAGGAAAAACCACTAAAGTAAAAAACCAACAAAGCAAAACCACTTCTTGTGTTGCTGGGTGAAGATCTCTAGTTTGTGGGTGCATTGTTAGGTTGCCGTTGCTGGCTTCGTTGCTCGTGCATTCCTTGCTTCATGGCTCGCCGTTCACCAGGTAAGTAATTTGATCTGTCACTTTTTTTTTTTAAATTATTTTAGCTTTTCTAGATTTATCTAATTCAGGTATTTTAGATATCATCCCCAATTGCTTTTGGAACTTGTTTTCACAACTTATCTTTTTAAATCTCTCTAGAAACCAAATCTATGGGGAAATTCCTGAATTAATTGTTGGCCAAAATTGGAGATTTTGTTTCTCTTTTTACAGAGAAATTTTCGATACAAATACAGGAAAAAAAAAAGGCTATTTCAATTTTCTACTATTGCTGTAGCCATCATTGATTTAAGTTCAAACAAGTTGAAAGGTGGTCTTCTCTGCGTCTCTAATGTCCTTGTACTAGATGTTTCAAACAATTTATTATCTGGATCTATATTTCATTTCTTGTGTTTTCAAATGAATCAATCAAAGATAAAGTAATTTCTCAATCTCAATGAAAATTCATTATCTGGAGAGATCCCAAATTGTTGAACCAAGTGGCAAAACTAGAAGTAAATTTGTTTTTTTATTTTACTGGTATTATATTACTGCCCAAAGAGGGTATTTTAGCCATTAATTTTTTTTTTATTTTTTTTTTAACGTAAATGACTATTTAGTGTAATATAATCAAATATTAAGGATTAAAAAATAATTTTTTTTGCAATTTTGGTTTAATTTGACCAAAAAAAAAAAATAATTTTTTTAAATTACAAGAATAAAATCATTATTTAAAGTAAATATCAGAAACTAAGTAATACTTTACCCTAAATATTATATACAATATATTATAATTAATATTACATATTAAAAATCATAATAAATAAAAATATATTTAAATATTAATATTACAAGTCTTAAAGGACATTGTCCTATCTAAAAAGCCCAGTATTGGTTCTTGATAGAAACTCTTGTTTCTAAACAAAAGATGGATGTGTTTCGGGCCCAGTTGGGGTTTGAAGGCCTTTATGCTGTGGCCTAAGAAATGAAACCCTCAAATCTTTAACTTAAGCGCTGCCGACACTTTTTCCCTCTCTCTCGTTCTCGCCTTTTATGCGTTTGTTAGATCTGCTCCTCAAAAATTAAAAAAGAATCACCAACCATACTCTCTTTCATTCGGGTTCTCCTTCTCCCCTTTATCAATTAGCAAAAAAAATATAATAATAATAAATAAATAAAAAATGATTGAAGTCTCAGACTTGTTCTTTCTATGGATTACTGATTTAGCTTCTAAGTATGGAATACCAAGATTAATCTTCCATGGAACAAGCTTCATTTTGTGATCTGGGCTTGCGGCTGGATCGTGATCCCGAGCTCAAATCTACCTCGTTTGATGCCGACTTTGATAGCGGCGGCGGCTAGTGATGGTAGATCTTCTGAGCTGGTTTTTATCCGCATGAACCGGTGCCAAGTCAACCGGTTCACCGGTTCACCGGCCGGTTCATGCGGGTTGACATTGGTTCTAACTATAAACGGTTAAAGAACTAGACTGTATCGGAAATGAGACTGATTCACGGTTAAATCGGTTCGACCGATCAGTCCGGTCCAATTCTGACAACTATGGTACCAAGCATGCTTGCCTCCTGCAAAATATCCAATGCATACTTACGTTGAGATAAGACGATGCCATCAAGAGACTGAGTCACTTCCAATCCAAGGAAGTATTTGAGAGGACCGAGATCTTTGATGTGAAACCAGGCATCCAAATAATCCTTAAGAGCTTGAGTGTGTGTAATTACTAGAAATAATAACATCGTCCATATACACAAGTAATGCACTGAATGAAGTTCCCTTGCGATATAAAAGGAGAGAATTGTCTGCCTGAGACTGGGCAAAGCCAAATTGAAGGATGGCAGCTAATGTTTCAGTATAATCAATCCCTTCAACCTGTGTTTAGCCTTTGGCTACTAAGTGAGCCTTGTACCGCTCAACCGTTCTATCATAATGATACTTTATTTTGTAAATCCACTTGGAACCAATGAGTTTCTTGCCAAGAGGTAACTGCTTTAAGGTCCATGTATGATTTTTCTGAAGTGCTTCTAATTCCTTTTTCATTTTCTCTTGCCAACGGATGTCTGTAATGGCCTGCTTATAAGACTTTGGCTCATCATGTTGAGTGATAGCCACAAGAAAACTAGCATGTAGTGAAGTAAATTTGGAATATATGAGGAATTG
>CATKHJ010012110.1:0-10900 GCA_949750685.1 Vernicia montana | reverse complement strand
ATATCAAATAGCTTACCGCATACACGTCTTGATAGTTTTGCAAGCTCTGCAGTAGCAAGCTTAGCCTTCTTGCCAGCAAATTCTCTTTTTTCAACTGCCTCCATACTCCACTACCACAACAAATACATGAAACAATTGACATGCAAACGTACATAAGAGGATGCTTCTAATTTTTATTTCTTTTACTGCTCTTACAAAAGTGAGGCTTCTAAAGCAAAATAGAGATATTGTTTAAAACTTAAATTACCTCATGGTCATCCCTCTGAGAAGCACAAATGAATACATCTTCTAAAACAATAATGATGGGATGGTCCCAACCAAGCTTTTTCCATGAAATTTTGATGCTTAACCTCCCAACCCTACCTATTGAGAGAAAAACAAATTCAAAGATTTTAGGAAGAGGGGAAATAAGATTTCCAAATCCAACGATTGAAAAACAAATTCTCTATACCCAGCTTTATAGCAAAGGGAAACTGGAGATAATCAAAGGCTTCAGGAATGAGGTCTACATTCTCCAATAATATTTCTTCTGCCAAAATCAGATATTTTATATCAATAATTAAAAGTGGGTATTACATTTACATAAAACCTGTACATGATGCTACCAGGCAGATTACCATGCCAAGGTGTCCGTCGGCACAATTTTTATAAAGGAAGAGAAAAATACAAAAATCATATTACCATTCCAAACGTTGAACTTAAGTTGGTCCTTCTGTATATTTTGGACATAACGACCAAGATAACCCACCAGCACCCGATGCACCAGTCCTTCGAACATTCTGTTCTCTCCAAATTCTCCCCTTTTATGGAGTATCAATCAATTAATAGTCTTGGCTCACTGCAAGAAAGATAAAATCATAAAAGGGTCAATTTTCGAATCAATCACATGACTTTGAACACTGAAAAAGAGCAGAAATAGATTATTTAAAGCTTTAAAATTATAGAAAGAGAGCTATAAATTTTTTGTTAGGCGAGAGAAGGGATAAATTGTAATGCCCCAACTCTTCTTAACCTAGATGCATTAGTGTGAGACCCCGTGAAATTGAAGTTAGAAAAAATATTTTTGAAGCGCAGCAATACGCCTAGGGATTCCTATGGAAGTCGACTCTGAAAGCGCAGCCGTCAATGATGAGTTGGCCCGTTCAACAAGAAAAGTTAAAAATCGAGATCTTTAACAGGAAAACAAAAAGCCTAGATGCAGATTTAATGATTAAGGAGGAATCGGTGGAAGTGCAGAATAGCAGCAAACCTTCTTTTCGGGATAAACTTATGGAGAATAATAGGACTGAGTTTCAAAAATATGGAGACGAGTTACCGTTTGAGACCCAAGCAGAGGACATTGTAGTACTAGGAAGCACTATAGAACCAATTATTCAAACCTCAACCCGTCTGCAGGAACATATTAGGAAGCCATGGCGATGGTCAGTGGCGATAAAATTGTATGGCAAATCAATTGGTTGCAATCTGTTGTGCTCTAAAATAAAGACTCTTTGGAATCCTTCTGCGATGTACAAAGTCATTGATCTTGAGAAAGAACTTTTCCTTATCATGCTTACGACAAGAGAGGACTTTGAGAATGCAATGATTAATGGTCCATGGACTATCATGGGTCATCTTTTGATTGTCCAAAAATGGAGCCCTGACTTCCGAGCGGCAACAGCAACTTTATCATCTGTAGTGGCCTGGATCCGCTTTCCGGATATATGCTAGTTCAATACTATCACAAACATATTATTTGGGCTATTGGGAATGCAGCGGGAAGAACAGTTAAAATAGATTATAATACTGAATCAACAAGTAGGGGGAGATTTGCTCGAGTGGCGGTGGAGTTGAACCTCTCGAAACCTCTTGTGCCTCTTTTAATACAGAATTAGTAAATAATGCAGAATTAGTAATTAATGCTGAATTGGAAATCATTTTCTGAATTTTTTTTTTTTAAATAAAAATAAAATTTTGGAAATTAGATTTTTTTTTAAATATTTAATAAATATGAAAGAAATAAAAAATAATAATTTTTTAAAAAATACTTTCTAATACTCATACTCATTGTTTTAAAATTTAATAAAAAACTGCAATGATATCAAAAGCTACTTAAACTTTTAGATAATTTATCTCAATTTAAATTATATGTATCAGTATTATTTATTATTTATTAATATTACAGTCTAGTTAAGTATTTTCGTGTACTAAATGGCTGTAAAAATAAATTATTCTTTCTACTTTTCTTCTTTTTGAGTAATGAAAGTATTGCTTTCCACGATGAATCATAGGACTTATGCATTGGGACTATTCACATGTATGGAGCGAATATAAATATGTAATGGCAAAATGCATATTTTCCATGACATTATTTACTTTGCCTCATGACTTTTTAAATTAACCAATTTAAATACTCAATTTGATAAATCACATATACTAATCATCTAATTATTTAATAGTATAGCACGTATTGATTACACATACTAAGGTGGATAAAATGTAGATGATGTGACTATTTTTTTTTTTTGGCTGATGTGACCTTTCCATTTGTTTTTTTCCCACCAAAACAATTAAAAGATGATAATAATCCTAACTAAAATAAAGAATATGAAATCTATTATTCATTCATTACTTCGTTTGAAATCAAAAAGAGTGATTCCACTTGAAATCGAGTTTGATTTTGATATTTTAGTATTTCACTTGTAATCGATAAAGGAGATTATAGTTTCAAGAAGTTTTGGATAAATTGAGCTTCAATTTGTTAATTTTGGTGGATATAAACAAGTAGATGCTTTGGGTGGAACAAGATTTGCAAGACGCAGCAAGGTTGAAGTTTGGTGAGTTTGAGTTTTAAATTCTTGACATTATTAATTTTCTTTTAATTTGCATCCCCCTAACTTCAAATTGCTCTAAATTTGCATTGGAAAAGATTGTTTTGAAACATTAACTTCTTAACGACAATATTTGGGTTTTCTAGTAATAAATTTGAAATTTAGGGGTTTTTGTTGTGAGTGAAATTGTGAGTTGTTTATTGTGAATTCTTTAATGGTTGATGTGTATTATGATGTGTAGTATATTAAAATGGAATATTGCTTTGTCATTGTGTACACAATAAGAACAATTGCCCAATGTCCTTGGATGTTAATTTTTCTTTAAGGACAATTAAAAAGTGAATTATTTAATGTTTATTATCATTGGTTGTTAATTTTTCTAGTGTGTTTTTTATATGCTGTGAAATATTTATTATTCTGTGTTCATTACACAGTAAGATTCTTTAATATTTATATGTTGCTTTTAATTTTTGACAGTGATTAGTTAAGAATGGGAGATAAGTTTGTGAAATTACATTGGCATCATGAGGGCAAGTTTGTAAATGACTTAAGAAACCCTAGGTACATTGGTAGAGATGAGAATATAAGATAAGAGGTGGACACTGATAAACTTTCATTGAGTTTCAGAATTACTGTGCATGGTTTAGGTATTCACAGATAGTTGGTGTGTATGTGAGGATTAAGGTTAGGGGTGGGTATACATTTAGATTGTTGTGGAGTGATCAAGCATTTGTAGAATTGTTGAATGAAGTAAAAGATATGGGTCTGCTGCATTTATATGTGGCGCATCCTGTTGATGTTCCTGTACACACTGATTCTCAGCAAGTGCATCTGTTAGGAGGCTTTGACAGTGAAGCTGCAAATCAAGGTGTAGATGAAGCTGCAGTAGGTGAAGCTCTTGTAGATAATAGCCACACGAGTGTGCCAGCTAGTAGATTAAATGAAGATAGGTCTATTAGATTATGTGAAGACAGATTTGTAAGGAATGATGTGCCTAGTGTCAACTGTGAAGTGAATGATGTGCCTACTATGAATCCTAAAGTGAATGATGTGCCTAGTATAAATTGTGGAGTGAATAATGGTGCAAAGTTGAGTAGTAGCAGTAATGGGGATGTAAACAGGTGTGAGCCTAGCATAGGGGTAGAAGTAGATGAGGGTATTAGTGAAACTAATAGTAGTGATGATAGTTCTTCATAAGAGGAAGATAACGGAGAAGATAGCACAAATGCAGATAGTATAGAAGATATATGTGAAGAGCCCTTGGAAGGAAGTGATGTGGATGAAGAACAAATAGCTGCAAGGGAGAGCATCAGAAAGTACAATAGGGATTCAACAAAAAATTCAAAAGTTGCTCAAGTAAAAGATATTCCACTTGGTGATGCAGGTGCAGATGCTAGTTTTGAGGATGCTGACAGGAGGAGACATAGAGAGTAAAGAAGAATAGGGGGTGATAAAGAATACATTGATAGTTTTGATCCTAATAGCAGATATGGTAGTGAAGATGATAAAGGTGCAGCTAATGTTCAGAAAAATAGGAAAAGGAATATTTACTATAATCCAGATGCAGTAAAACCAATATTCCAGCTTGGAATGATTTTTGTCAATGTCAAGCAATTTAGAGAAGCAGTGAGGAAGTATAGGATACTCAAAAGGGTTTCATTGAAATTCAAGGTGAATGATCCTGATAGAGTTAGAGTTATTTGCAAAGATAACTATCATTGGGTAGTGTATGGTAGCAAAGAGAAGGATATTGAAAATTTCAAGATCAAGACATATAATCCAATCCATAAATGCTTAACCACAAATAAGCTTAAGTTCTGCAATTCTGATTTTCTTGCTAAGCATTTCAAAGCAAGGATTAGTTCTCAGCCTACCATCAAGTTAAGTGAAATTCAAAATTTGTGCAATGATGAATTAAAGCTATATGTAGGGAAGACAATTTGCAGGAGAGCAAAGGCAAAAGTGTTGATTGATGTGATGAGTGATTTCAAAGTAGAGTTTCAAAAGTTGCATGACTATGTTGATGAGATTAATAAATCCAATCCTGGAAGTACATATTTTGTGAAAACAAAGACATTAGAGGATGGTTGCAAGAGGCTCAAGAAGATGTATGTGTGTTTTAATGCTGTAAAGACGGGTTTTCTTAAAGGGTGTAGACACATTCTTAGTATGGACGAATACTTCTTAAAAGGTCCATTCAATGGTCAATTGTTAGTGGTTGTATCTAAGGATGGCAACAATCAAATATACTCAATAGTTTGGGCTGTTGTTGCAGTTGAGAATAAAAAAAATTGAAAGTGGTTTATTTCAATTGTCAAGCAAGACCTAGGAATCCTTACTGGTAATGGATGAACTATTATGACTGACATGCAGAAGGTATAAGTATTCACTTTCATGCATTCTATTTTAATTTATTTGTTAAATTAACTTTCCATTTGTAAGCTGTTATATATATTATATTGCTTTTTTCTATATAGGGATTAGAATTTGCAATTTATGAAGAATTGCCTAAGGCAGAACACAGAATGTGTGCAAGGCATGTTTG
This sequence comes from Vernicia montana, assembly GCA_949750685.1. NCBI lineage: Eukaryota > Viridiplantae > Streptophyta > Magnoliopsida > Malpighiales > Euphorbiaceae > Vernicia > Vernicia montana. The sequence goes on along the minus strand of CATKHJ010012110.1, from coordinate 5,545 downwards.
TCAAAATTGGTCAAAGAAATGGAGAGGTGCAGAGAGGAGGAAGAAATTTTGGGAGTGTGCATGATCACCATTTGAGGCTTTATTTAAAGATAAGTTGAAAAAGCCATCAAAGTTAGGTAATGGTATTGTAGAAGATTTGATTTACTATAATCACACTACTTGGTGCAGAGCTTACTTCAATTTGGATTGCAAGTGTAAAGCAGTGGATAATAATATGTCAAAAACTTTCAATGGGTGGTTTTTGGCAAGTAGGATGAAGATCATTATTAGTATGCTTGAAGAAATAAAGGTGTAAATCATGAATAGGATTAGACAAATGAAGGAGTTTGCAGAGACTTGGATATGTGATATCTCACCTATGGCAATAGTAAAATTGGAGCAAAATAAAGATTGATCAATGAATTGTAGTATTGTCTGGAATGGAGATGGTGGATTTGAGATATTGGATGGTAAATATGGACACACTGTAGATTTAAGATAACAAAAATGCACTTATAGATCATGGGAGCTTAAAGGGATACCCGGGGCCGGCTCAAGAATTTGTGGGGCCTTAGGCAAAAGTTAATTAGAGGCCCTTTAATATCATGAACAAAATTTTTGAAGTTACTCAAAATTTACTTTTCTTGCTTTTTTAGATGCAAAATTACTAATTAAAGTTTTATATTCAAGTTTAGAAAACAATTCTTTTTTAATAGACAATATGGCTAAATTACTCAATTTTTTTTATGACATTGTTGAACGTAAATAAGATTTTATTAATTTTAATTTTGAAAAACTTCTTTTTGCTGAAGCTACAGTAACAGGAATAGTTAACAATATTCTATAGGCTATCCATACATTAGGAAAAGAATTTATTTTTTGTATAAAATTTAATATTTCAAGTAATGTTTTTATTTCTATGGTTATAATTTCCTTTAAAACATTTAATTCTAAAAATAAATCTAAACCGTCAATATCAGAGAGCATGTCATATTTTAAAAAGTTTTCAAGATTTAAACAATTTTTCTTCAAATTATCATCATCAAGCAATTTTAATCTTTTTATATTTTAAAGGAAATCAAAATTATTTTCATATATTTTAAATTGTTCAAACCTACTTTGAAGTGAAGAAATGGCATGATCAACTAAATATGTGAAATAATTAATTCTAAAATATTCTTCGGTAGACAATTTCATTTCCTCGTTTTCATTCTCATCAAATTGTTTCTTTCTCTTTATTTTGCGTTTTTCACGAAACTTTGGTTCTATATTCATTTGCTCTGCAATCTCTTTAGTAGAAATCATAGAACTTGTAAATCCAGTTTCTCTATAATTTTCAAAAAAAGAAACAAGACCTTTCAAGTGATCTATTATAACAACAATGTCCATATCTTTATATTGTAAATATTTACTGACTATATTAACAACAAACAGCATATCATACCAAATAATCATACCTAACAAAAAATTCAAAAATTTTCATTTCATATGTTGCTAAAGAAATAGCTTCACTTTTTGTTTTAGGATCTTCACTAATTTCTGCTAATTGATATAAAGCATCTCTTATTTGTGGAGCTTAAAATCTTATTGCTTTAATACTTTCAACACGACTTTCCTAATGAGTTTGTGATAATGGCTTAAGTGTCAAATTAAAAGCATAATCTTGCAAAATTTTCCATCGTTTTGTAGAAGAAGAAAACAATGAGTATATGCATTGTGTCACTCCAAAAAAAGTCATAGCATTAATACATGAATTAGCCATATCACAAAGTACTAAATTAAGATTGTGACAACTACATGGTGTGTAAAATGCTCTAGAATTTATATCTAATAATCTTTTTTGCACACCTTGTTGTTTGCTTTTTATATTAGACCCATTATCATATCCTTGTCCTCTCACATTATCTATATCAAGTTCAAGATTATTTAATGTACTTATTAGTACATTAAAAAGACTTGACCAGTAGTATCATCCACTTCTAAAAAATCTATAAAATACTCTTCTATTTTTATTGGACTTACTGAAATATCTACACATCTTAACATGAGAGACATTTGTTCTTGATGACTTACATCTGGTGTACAATCAAGTATAATTGAAAAATATTTTGATTCTTTGATTTTTTTTTAATAATAGTATTTCTTATTTCTAGTGCTAAAATATTTATCAACTCATTTTGTATATTATGACCAAGATAATGCCTATGAATTTCTCCATTTTGAATACGTCTCAAGTGTTCTTGCATTATTGGATCAAACTCAGCAATCATTTCAATTAAACTCAAAAAAATTCCTTTATTGTCTTGATAAATCTTCTCATTTTTACCACGAAAAGCTAAATTATTTTTTGAAAGATTTTTTACAACAACAATTATTCTAATTAATACATTCTTCCAATGCTCTTTTTATTTATTTATTTATTTTATCTTGAACATGTTTATTAATTGTTTTGCTTTTAAGCAATCTCATCTCAACATCAATCCAGGTGCTCATATTTATAGCATGTTCATTGCTTGTTTCATGACTTTTGAGTTTGACACTAAGATTTTTTCAATCTCTACACCCTTCATTTACTAATTGATTTGTATTTGATTTTACACTAAATAATTTGCCACAAAAACAAAATACTTTATCTAGTTCTCTAGAGTATACTAGCCATTTTCTATCATATTTTTCTCCATTTGATAATTTTCTAATATAATGAAATGCAGAAAAATTTCTAGAATTTCATCTCTTGGAAAATCTAAAACTTCTCTAATTGGACCTTTCTCAACTAATAAATCTATTATGCTAGTGTCTAAATTTTTCCATTGTGCTGGATCATATATAGTTTTAATAGTTGTTTCATCTTTATTATTAATATTTTCATTATTATCAATTGTAATATCTTATTCTAAATTTCCATGATATTCTTGACTAGTATTTAGTGTATCTGAATTGTTATCTTTATTAATTTCTTCACAATTTTTAACTAATTCTTCACTTGGTTTTCTAGCATTTGTTGTTTCGCACTAATTACAAATCTATTAAGTGCACCTTTTTGGGATTGAATTAGTTCTTCTACCTTTCTTTTTCTCTTACGTTTTTCATATCCAGATTCATACTTTCTACTAGACATTTTTGAAAGAATATGGGAACCTTTAAATCCTTAATATAATTTTGTTAGAATGAAAATAAAATGCAAGAAACTATAGCACCTGATTTATATTATTCTGATTGCAATTTCTAATAATAATCTATAATCTAATATTATTACCTGCATTAAAAAAAATGAAAAAAAATTAAATTCATATGTTGCAATTACACAAAGTAAATTTAGAAAAGAAAAAAGAAAAGAAGAAACTAACCTTAAGTAGATGAGTTACTGTTCAAGAAATTCTTACCCAGAGTAGATGAGTTACTTTCAATTAAAAGGGAAAAGTCTAAAAAGTAAAAATAAAAAAAGAAATTCTTTGTTTTCTCTGTACAAATTGAGAAAGATAAAAACTGCTCAAAGAGGAAAAGAGAGGCAGAAACTGACAAATAATGACATAAGAAAAAATATTTAGGGTTTAGTTTATTATATAAAGCCAAAGGCTAGCTGTATGAAGGGATATTGGGCGCAAGCGTAGCGAAAACTATTCGGTGGATGAAATCTCAAACATTTTAAAATTTCACAACACCTAATTGTTTGGTCTAATAAACATTCAAGCAATCTTTTTAATTAATGTGTAAAACACATATATAAAGAAAAGAAAGAGCAAGTAGTATTTAAAATACCTCTTGAAGCCAAAGACTTTGAACTTTACTTTTCATTTTGAGCTCCCCAATTGTTGAGCCTCTAGAAATTCCACACCAAACTTTATCTATCAAGCTCATTTTGGTTTCCTTGAATTAATTGATTCCCTCTCTTTGGATGTCCAAATGGAATCAATAGCTTCCTTAGGCAAACTAAGAGTGTTTGGATTTCTTTTTGTTTGCTATGAATTACTCTAGTCTTTTCAAGAAACTTTTATTTTTTCACAAAGAACAAATGATTAGATTTGAAGAACAATGAAAATGAAGAACACTTCTTTTTTTTTCTTTTTCTTTTTCTCTCAACTCCAAAACCTTTCTTGAAGAAGAAGATGAATAGTGAAAATTCTCTCTCTAAAAAAAACAATCATTCAAAAACTCTTTATACCTTTACAACTCTTGTTTAGGCAAAAGAAGTCATATTGAAATTGAGTTGCTTTTTGACTTTAAGACAATAATGAAAATGCCCATTGTATCCTTTTTTGTTAAATGACAATTTCATTCAAGTCTTTATATGACAATTACATTGTGAGCTTGGATAGAAAATCCCTAACCCCCTAAACCTATCTCATAAGTTTTTAGGGTTATGGATTTTTCTAACCCCTAAACCACATCATATAGGCTTTATGGTCAAATGAAGATTACTAACCCTAAACATTGTAAATGGACTTTAGTGTTATTGATTTATCCAACCCCTAAACTCATCACATGGGCTTTGGTGTTGTTGAAATCTCTAACCCCTAAATCCATTCTTTGGGCTTTAGTGTTAGACAAATCTTCATAACCCCTAAACTAGCTTTCACTATATCACATATGGGCTTTTAGCTATTTAGTGTTATTCATTAAGCTCAAAATTAATTCCATACATTCAAATTAATCCATAGTCTTAATCAATTTAATCCTTCTCAATTTATATCATATATAAATTAGGATTTAATCGATAAAGAAACCTTTGCGGATTTAAACTTCAGGACATGCTAGGATCCTTGTAAATTTAATTACAAGTTCAATCCTTTTACCACTAATCAATTAATTAACACTTTAATTAATTATCATGGTAAACCTTTTACGCTAGATAGATATTGGATCTATTGATTTCCTTTCTTTTGTTGTCCAAGTGAAATCAATAACTTCCTTTGGAAAACCTTTAGTGTTTGGATTTCTTTTTGTTTGCTATGGATTGCTTAATTCTTTTTAAGAAACTTTTGTTCTTTCACAAAGAATAAAAGATTAGATATAAAGAACAAGGAAAAATGAAGAACTCTTCTTCTTTTCTCTCAACTCTTAATCTTTTCTTGAAGAAGATGATGATTAGTGATAGTCACTCTTACACAAAACAATCATCAAAAACACTTTATAGCTTTACAACTTTTGTTTAGCTAATAAGAAGTCATTTTGAAATTGAGTTGCTTTAATTGACTTTGAGGAAATAATGAAATATCCATTTTACCCTTTAGGTTTAATGAATATTTCATTTGAGCCTTTGGATGGAAATTACCTTATGAGCTTGGTTAGAAAATCTCTAACCCCTAAACCTATTTCATAGGCTTTAGGGTTATGGATTTTCCTAACCCCTAAACCATATCCAATGGGCTTATTGGTCATATGAAGATTCATAACCCCTAAACCCATTAGATAGCCTTTAGGGATATTGATTTTCTCTAACCCATAAACTCATCACATGAGCCTTAGTATTGTTGAAAATCTCTAACCCCTAAATCCATTATATGGGCTTTAGTGTTAGACTAATCTTCTAACCCCTAAACTAGCTATCTCCATATCACATATGGGC
>CATKHJ010012079.1:0-22147 GCA_949750685.1 Vernicia montana | reverse complement strand
ATATTAATGTGACATTAATTTAATATTTTCATGTGTATTCTAAAAGAAAATCAATATCATGTGACCATATTAATATTTAGTTATTACATGGATAATATATAATTAGAATTTTAAAATAAAAAGATAAATTAACAGTAAATGATATATATATACTAAAATTTGATATACGTTAAGTATATGTTTGGTATTTACAACTATTTTAATATATACATATTGCAAATTTGAAAAAATTAAAACATAAATAAATTAACAGTAAATGATATACATATACTAAAATTTAGTATACATTAAGTATATGTTTGATATTTACAACTATTTTAATATATAAATATTACAAATTTGAAAAAATTAAAAAGATATATAAACTAATAGTAAATGGTATATGTATATCAAAATTTAGTATATGTTACATATATGTTTGATATCTACAACTACTTTAATATATATAATTTAATTAAATTAAAAAATTAATTAACTACATGTGATATATAAAATAATAATTCATGAATTTTTTTCTAAAATAATAATTAATTAATACAAATAAATTAACTTATAATTAAATATTAAAGAAAAATACAGGTACATTTTTACCTTACATTTACCAGCTTGTTATTGTTGAAATAATCACATGTTGTTACTTCACATGTGGTTACAAGTGCCACATGTTGTTGTAGGTAAATTGAGTAATGAACTGAATAATACACATTGGAAGTGACACTTGTTATCATTTAGGGCAATGTGTATTATTCAGTGACACTTGTAACCAACGCTGAAAAGAGAGAGGCAAAAAAAAAAAAAAAAAGAAAGCAAAGACGTATAAAAGATAATAATACGGTATAAAAATGTATAAAAAAAAGTAGCCATAAAAATGATATTTTTAAAGAATAAACGGTGTATGATGTAATTTTTTCTACAAAAATTTCATAACACTAACTCAAATTTTAGAATCTAACTTATCTTCCATATATAAAACAAACTTCACTTTGTGATTTTCAAAACAAATCTCATAAAACCATAATAATCTCATTTATCCAAAATTTCACATGAATTATCAAACCTATTTAATATTAAAAAATTTATTGGAATATATTTTTATTTTAATATAAATTTTATTTAATAATTAAGGGGTGTTTGTAATTGTTTGCATATAATTATCCATATAGTAAGCTAGCGGACCACAAATGATCTAATAGGTCTCTTAATAGATTTTCATTAGGAAATTAATTATCAAAAATTTAGAAAATCAAAACTCATGATTCATGAACCACTTATTTTTAACTCAACGTTAGTAATCTAAGCAAGAAAATCCCTTTTTATTGCTAATTATCAATGAATCATTGTTTAATGTATGATATTCATACAAAGTTTACAACAAATAAGTATATATATATATATATATTTCATCTGTTTCAAATTAATTGTCGTTTTAAGAGTTCTAAATAGTATTTATTACTCTTTTTTCAATTTTACCCTCATCATATTAATAGAGTTTTGGTAAAAGAAAAAAAATGAGTTTTAATGATAGTAAAATAAGGGTATATTAGTCAATTTTAATTAAAATTAAAGCTATTTAATGATTTCCTTAATCTTTGTGCAACTCTCTAAAACGACTAATATTTTGAAACGGATAGAGTATATACATTATTCATTAAACTAGTCGAATTTTATATAAACAGAATTCCCTAATTTTGTTTGTATCTTGTTAATTTATATTCCCTCCCTCTCATTTTGTTTTGGACATTTTTTTCACAAAATTTAATAGTGTATTAAATAATATGTTATTTTTTCTTTTATACCCTTTATTAAATACAATTTTCTATAAACTTTATGGGAAAAGTTGAATTAATATTTAAGAACAAAATAGGTATAAATGGTAAAAAAAATATTAAAAATAGAAATAAGACGTACTTTTTGAGACATTCCAAAAAGAAAAACATCCCAAACAAAATAGGACAAAGAGAGTAATTCCTTTGAAGTTCTCCCATATTAAATGAAATATGAATTTCATGTTACAACGGCATAATTTGAATTTTATTTTTAGGGGACAAATTAAAATGTATCTTTTTTTATTCAATTATGGAGTGTTAAATATTGAAAATATTATACTAATTTTTTTTAAAAAAATTAAATATATAAAGTATTTATTAAGTTTTTAAATTTTGGGAGGTATAACTCCTCCGTGTCTCCACATAACTCCGCCTTATAAACATAAAAATATAAAAAAAAAAAAATTATTCTAATTCACATTTATAATATCTCAATCAAGATTTAATTAAGACAAACTCTTTTGTTTAGGTATAACATTTTTATAAGTCAAACAGGATAAAATCTAGGCGCTGTAGATTTGGGTAATTGGCCTAATTGATTTATTTTTTTTTTTACACGAACTTGTCACTTTGTAAGTTAATCAGAATGTTAACAACACTTCTTTTAAACACTTTTTTAAATATATATTTTTTATTAGTCTAATTTTTAAAGAAAAATATACAACTTATTATAACATGTAAAAGTAAATATAATATTATTTTTATTTTTATTAATGATCAAAAATTAGTAAGCTTAAGAGATAAAATTTTTCATTATGTATCTTTCATCTCTCTTCAATTATATCTCACACAATTACTCTTTTATATTTTCATGGAAGAAAACCGAAATATTAGGGAAAAAAAATGGAGGGAAAGCTTTCTAATTAGCTAGAAGACCAAATAAAGTTATGGTATTATCATTTTTATCTTTATTTTATTTTTTGTCAAGTAAAATATGTAATGATTGATATTCCTTTCTACGTATGGTTTCACACCAAATAACATATATTCATTTCACTATTTCTCATATTCAAAATAAAAGTAAGTATCAAGCTTTCGGATTTAAATTGTTTTTCAAATTATTTTCATTTTCATTATATCTTTTTTATATCTTCATTTCTACCATTTTATGCTCTAATATCTTTATGGTGGATTTTTTTTTTTTTTTTTTTTTTTGGCCAAGTCAAAGATGAAACCATCACAATACACCAACCCATCATTACATAAGAGATGAGAAAGCCCAGGTGAATAAGCCACAGACCAAGCAGGAGAAATACAGTTTATGGTGGATATTGATGCACCTACTGAAATCTTTTTTAATGTATGTAGATACTAAAGTTGAAAAAAAGACTTCAAATACTATCGGTCCTATTTGTTACCTAAATTTCATAAACAAGTGGATTTTTTTTCTTTTTTTTTTTTTGCCCATCCAAGTGGATTTTTTTTTTTTTTTTTAAGAAAGTGGATATTTACTTAATTGATTTGAGAGAATTATTAATGTTAATCTCGGATTTATACTTTTAATTAAATTAAATTGTAATGGGTAATTTTATTTTATTAGTAGAATAATTATTAATGTATTTTTTATACTTAAATAAGAAGATTAGTCTCCTTTTTTTATAAATAAAAAATATTTATTTGTAAAATTTTTCTTTGAAAAAATATTTATAATATTCAATGGCCTACCTAGAATTTAGGTAAAGAGTGGGTTGAGCTTTAATAATTTTAGACTTCATATAAAAAAGTGGGCTAAATTTCAATAATTTTGAGTTTTATATAAAAAAAATTCTTAATATATATATATAAAAAAAAAAATTTGGAAGCTGACCTGGGCTTCAGCCCAGGTCAACCCCCCCTTAATTCCGCCCTTGATAATATTGAAGCCCTTGAGTTATTTTAATTTTAAAAAAATGAAAATGAACATTACATACATAAAAGAAATTGTGAAAGAATCGTAAAATAAAATCACGTTAAAATACTTATAAAAGAAAAAAAATATATATTTTTTTAGTCATTAATATAGAGCTAAAAAAATATTATATTTACTCTTACAATAAAAGATGAATGAGAAAAATAATATTTAATCATTAATAAAAAGAGAAATAAAATTAATACCATATATATTTTTTTTTCTGTTATAATAAGTTATAGGTTTCTCTTTAAAAGTTGAATTAATAGGAAAGAGAATGTATAAAGAAAACGTTTAAAGTGAATGTTGCTAACTATGGCTGAGCATGGGTAGGTCGAATATAGAGATTTGAAAATTTCTAGGATTGGATCGAATTTCAGAGATTTGAATTTAAATAGAACTAGAACCGAAACTAAAGTAAAAAATTTTGAAATAATACAATTTGGGGATTGGATATTTCAATACAATTCGAAGATTTTCACTATATTCTAATTCATTGATACAATATTAAAATTAAACATAAGAAGTGATTAATTAATTAAAAAACTACATTTATTATATTAATAAATTAATGATTATTCGCAAGTTTTATTTATTTATTTATTTATGAATTACTGTAAAAATTCTATTTTATAATATAAATATAATTATATTAATATTTTACTTAATTCAAATAATTTTAATTTTGACTTATATACTACTTAAATCTAATACATAATTTCTTATAATCACTTTTTAACTTTTTATTCAAACTATTAGCCTATTACAAATATTTTCTTATTGATAATATATCACAAAAATTTTAATTAATAAAAAAAATATTTTTAAAAATTAAAATATTAAATTATATAATACTAACAAAATTTTAATCTAAAACTTTATTATTATCACATGAATATAATTACAATTAAAATGACAATATTATTGGACTTACATAATAATATATTATACTTTGTTATTATCACTCATTGATTAATCATAACATGTATTAAAAGTTTTTTCTAAAATATATATGTAGTGAATTTAAAATGTTTAATTGTAATATGTGGTTATATCTTACTATTATTAAAATTTAATTCATATTATATTAATAAATTTTCATTATTACAAATTTAATGAACCTAATATTAAAGTAAGTTGTGTAAATATCAATAGTTATATTCAATTGAGATATATACATTTATAATTATAGATTTATAATTCATCTAATTTTTTTTAATATAATTTAATAATTAATATAATGTCATGTATAATCTTATAATTTTTATATTATCTATATATTATTCAATTAGCATTATTTATATATTATAAATTAAAAATTAAAAAATTTCGATTATTTCGGTCCAATTCAATTCAGTATGATTCTCAGTCTAGATATTTGTTAAGATCTAAAACCGTACCAAAATAATTCACTTGGTACAATTCAATTCAGGAAAAGTAAAAAAATCAACGATTCAATTTGATTTTAAATATTTTCAATTCGATTAGTCAATTTAATTCGAAATTTTTAATGTTTGTGTTGAACCCTAAATGCTAACATTCCTCGTACTATGATTGTAACTTGTCTAAATTATGATAATTTTTATTCATTGAGTAATTTTTTCACTTTTCGCTTAAAATAAATAATTAAATAAAATATTTACAAATTTACGAATTTTAAACTCAAACTCAACTCAACTCATTAAATATAACACTTTTTAATTTAGCAGTTCTACTTAACGGTTAACAACTAATAATCCTTATTAGCCAATATTTGATTTAGCGGTTATATTTAATAATGGTTCACAAGTAGTAATTCTTATTATTAATCAAAGTTGGATTATTAAAATTATGTTATTTTTTATTATTATTTATGAATATCCTAATATCAACATAAATAATTTATTTTTAAACAAATCAATGAGATTAATTTAATACAGTGAGCAAAAATTAGTTTATAATACTACCTCACAATTAAAAAATAAAAATCAATTAGTAATCAACTATTAAAAGATTAATAATTAATTGCTAAAAATTTCAACATTAATATTTTAGTTATAATTTTAAATCTCTTTTCATGAATCTTAAAATGTTATTTCAACCATTATATTTATTAAACACTCTAAATCAATTGTTAAAAGCTCAAATATCAAGTATTAACGCTCATTCAAAAAAGAAAAAAAAAAAAAAAAATCAGTGTAACCTAATTAAAATCAAATGATTTTAGATATTATTATAAATTGAATCAGAATATCCCAACTCAATCTTGATTTTTGTATGTAGGATCCACGTGGAGAAGTAATAGTTATTTTAAATCATGCTGTCCAAACTCTTGTTTTTTTTGAACCGCAATGAAAATTATCATTCATTGCCTAGAATATGAACAAGCGTACAGGCATGATCTCCCCTGTTGGTAGATTTACAATCTAATCAAGAGTTATTATTAATTTACTTCTAAAATTATCATATAAACACTGAAAATATAGTAAAACCACGAGTTGAAACATTCTCCAAAAACTTCTCTTTGTAGACGATAAAATAATCTTACTACTGAGAAGTTAAATCGCTCTGTCCCTTCAAATCTTCAAATACAAGTTACAACTCCCATAAATTTTATTTCCAAACCCTAAATGGTACTCATCATCATCAAATATGTAGATTAAATGACTATAAAATGCCCCATCTCTTCAAAACTTCTACCATCTTCTGCTATTTCAAAGACAGTGAAGTAAGAATATAAAATCTAAATCCAAACGTTGTCCAAACTCAAAACTACTTTTTGGAAGCACATCTGCTTTAAAATTTTAATTAATTAAATATTAATTTAGAGTTCATAATCCAATAGTTTTTTAGGCCTCAAATTCCCCACTTTAGTAACAAAACAAACATCATATCATCATTATATATTACATACAATCCAATTTATTAATACAAAATACAAAATTACAATTTGCACCACCCAAGTTAATTAATTAATTAAACCCACAACCAATTCACCATATACATATATATTTTAGACTCCTTGTACAAAATGATATATAGATCCTCCCCAATCCAATCCCTACCTCTATATTCTTAATTACTCCAAATTAACAAACAAACAATCAAACAAACAAACATCCCCTTAATAATATATTAATGCATAAACAGCATATATTCTAACAAAATTAATAAATATCCCTTCACGAAGACAAACCCAAACCAACTTCTCAAATTCTTGATCTGCACATGGATAATTAAATATCTTCAAATCTTGGATTTTTTATTTTTATTAATTACTTAAGCTCTTCCTGGTGTTTTTGGATCATGGTGATTGTTTGCTCCGGTTCCTGGATAGTCTGTGCTTTCCAAGTCCATTCTTCCATTAATATACCCTTCAACCAAATCAAGTTGCTCTTCCCCAAAATTCAAATCCTGCAACATTAATTCTACACAACCTCAAGACAAATGGGTTTAAAGAGAAATATGAATTTAAATTGAAAAATGCAAATTAAAGAAAGAAATGGGCATGCATGCTTCTTATTAAATTGCCTACCAAGAGGGTAGGTGATATGAAAAAGATAAGAAACAAATAGAATTTAAAGATTCTTGATCTTGTTTAATTATATACAGTAATACTGAGTATTCAAGAAAATCAAAGATTATTGCAATTATAATTATGGGTTTGAGTGTAATTTGTGTAAATTATCATTTAATCCCCAAAATTACAAAAAGAAACAGAGAGAGAAAGAGAAAGAAGACCTGAGTCAGTAAATCTTGGACTCTTGATGATGGGTTTTCTTCAGTTGACTTGAGGGATCCTGTCAAGAAAATTCTAAATCATCAAGGAAAATCGGCATTGAAGAAATATTTAAAGAAAAACCCATTGATATTTGAAAGAGTACTAACTGGTTGTAGGAACTGCAAGAGAAGAGAGGACAAAAGAGAAACCCAGAAAGAGAAGCACAAGTCTAGGAGCAAGAAAACCCATTTTTTAAAATTATTTATTTTTTATTTAATTTTTTTCTGAATTTGATCAAAGAGAAGACGGTTGATAGATTTTTATGATTTTTAATATATATAGAGAGAGATGATAGGCAGATATGATGTGAAAGCAAATCTGGTGATGGCTAAGACAAAGCATGTAGGGATGGTGCTTTATATAGGCAGAGCATAGCAAAACACTCACCCACATGACTTTGGGCTTTTGAATTTGCAAAAGAATAAAAGGCCAATACTCTATACAAAGTCAACTTACCATTTCTTCATAATCTTTTCTTTTCTTTTTCTTTTTCTTCTTCTTCTTTGTTTTTTTTTTTCTTAATCTTTTGTTGGTGAGTTCCCACTTGCCTAACTTCATTTCTCTCGATGTCATTTTCATATCAACCAATTATTTTGTGCCCAAAAAACAATTGTATTTGTATCTATTGTAAATTTAATGTAAAATTTCTTCACAAACTTGAGATGATGTGTGAAAATTAATTTATAATCTCATTTTACTAAAAAAAAAAAAAAAAAATCTATAGAGAGGCCCTTTATATATATATATATATATATATATATATATATATATATATATATATATATATATATATATATATATTATTAGATAGAATTTTATATTTTTTACACTAAAACATCAAATAAAGTTCAAAAATCTGAAGCGAAGTTGTAATTACATCACAAATTAACCACAAACCCATATAAAATGTAAAAAATTATTACTTACACTAAATGTATAGATTTATCTCATACACTAAACTAATAAGTGATGAGATATTTTAATCAATATAACTCTTTTGTTTATTTTTTACTCAGTAAAAAGATATTGATACTTTTTTTTACTCCATATATTATTATCTCATTAAATGAATTAATATATACATATTGTGTAAACAAAATTTAACACTGAATAAGTATTATCTAATTTAACTACTTCAGTGAATAAGTGTCGATCTGGTTTAAATGCTTATTAATCCAGCTGTCCCTTTGAGGGACTTAAGACGCCATTCTAAAGGGTCACAAGTCATAATGTATAATTTACTATAGTAATAACTTAGTTGGCAAAAAAAAAAAAAAAAAACTTAGTTGATAGTTGATACTTAATGTATCTAAAGTTTTATTGCAAACAGATATTATGATGGTAAAGATTTAGATTTTTTGTTCATTAAACTAGTAGCTAAATAGTTGAGTACATTTCTTATAATAGTTAAATACCTAACCTTACAGCTCTGAGAGAAATTAAATGAAATAATGTATTATATTATTGAAGACATAAATTTATTGTGAATTTTGCAATGCATAAAACTTGCATGAAATAATACTTCCAAAAAAAAAATCTAACAAACAAAAAAATATTAACAATTCACAACCATACAAAATAAATAGTGCTCTATTTAAAACGTTCACGAGATATTGTTAGTGTCACACACAGCTCTCAATCTTAGAGTATAGTTTTTATTTAAATGAAATTAATCCTATTGGGCCCACTGTTATGGCATTTCTGCCTGTTCATATAAAATATGGTTTCACGTTAGCAATGAAGTTTTATAACAAATAATAAAATAAAAAGGAAGATTCCAATGAAAATTTTATTTTGGGATTAAGAAACATATGAACATTATTGATATATTGTGGCTAATATTAGGGATTTAAAATTTCACTATACATGACATCACTCAATTCTCAATTCCATTCCATGATTATATAAATATATATAATTAATGCTAACTTTACAATTAATAATTGGATCGATTAAAGAAAGTAAATTTTGTTTTAATGTGCATGTAATATGTAATAATATGAATTAATTATGTTAATTAGGATATGTTGTAGCCATCTCTATCGAGTGCTTGTATAATTGAGAACATATATGTATTATGCAATTGATGGAATCTTTAGAAAGTATATGTAATAATAATAATAATAAAGGTAAATTATTATTTTTTCTTTAAAGTTTGACATAATTAATAAATTCATCTATATTTTTTGAAAAATTAACTAAGACGTTTTTGTATTTTTTATTATGTCATACTATCCAGCATTCCGTGAATTATTTTTTTTACAATTTTTTTTTAAAAATAATTTTTTTTTTTTTTTTTTTTTGCATTTGCTAATTTCTTCGATTGCCGGCCACAAATTGCACTCCTTCAACGATCTAAATTGCCTTGCTCGTGAATCTTCATGTAACTCTTTTTCTCTGTTGTCATGTGTATTGCCTTGCCTTGTCTCTCTCCTTTCTCTCTCAATTGCTTTCATATTCACTGTCATCGCTGCTCCAACCACCTAGCACCAGCAACAAGTCCTCTATTGCCGACGTTCAAGTCAATCTCGCACACCCAACAAAGCCTGACGCAAATCGTAGCGAGCTTGGGCTCTATTTCCTCGATTTCGTCGAGCTTCACGCGAACCCAAACTTGATCTCCTCCGTCATCGATCTTCAGGAGTCACCTGCAACCTTTTGCTGGTGCAAACCAAGAGCCAAAGGTCTCTTTCATTATTCACAATGAGTTTAGTTCCTAAATTTCTCTTATCATTAATCAAGTTTTATGTCTTTCTCATGGCTATTTCTTCATTACAATTTTTTTTCTTCTGAATTTAAATTTCTAATACTCTTTGATTCACAATGTGTTGGGCAAAGAATTTCCCTTCAAAATTATTATTTTAGTTTTTAATTTTTTGTTCTGTTTGGTGTGTGAGAAAGTGAACGAATTTTTTTTTTAAAGGGCATTTTAATTATTTCACATAAAAATCTAATGAAAAAAATAAACGAAAAGTCTAAATAATATGGTAGAATGAAAATGTAAATAAGTCTTAATTAATTTTTAAAAAAATAAAAACGAATTATTTAATTATATTAAATTTGAGAGGTGTAATAATAATTGATGAAAGAGTAAGACCTTCCAAACGTGGTGGCACTCAATTGAGTATGGGCGGTGGACTTAACACACATCACATCACTTTCTAATTTGTCTCTTAGGTTACTTCCTACCCATGGGGGTGCCTATGGTGGCCCATTTTTTCAATGAGTAATCATGTTTTCTTTTTTAAATCAGATCCTCATTCATTCACTCTGTGCATCCGTCCATTTAATTCATTTTATTTAAATAAAAATAATATCAACATTTTAAATTAATTTTTAATAATTTTAAATATATAAATTATCTATTTTCATTTTTTTAGTTAAAAAAAACTTATTTATTAAGATCAAAGTTTTAAAACGAAAAAAAATGAAAATATAGCTTGGTTGTGAGTCACCACGTCTATTATCTTAAAAACATAACTAAAATTAATAAAATGAAAATAAGAAGAAATACTAATTATTTTCATAGCAGTGTCACATAATAATGAATATATTCAGAGATCAATATTGGGTACCACTTCTTCTAGGGGAGAGAGTCACATAAATATTATCAACAAAATTAGGTTATCCAAAAAAAAAAAAATCAATTAGCAAACCTTGTGCAGTCTTTTTAAGTCTTATCCTTAATTTATAATCTTTAATTTATCTCCTCTCACTTGCTAGTTGCTACCCACCACATATATTAATTGGGGCATTCATGCTTACGCCACTGATAGGTCTCACTCTCACTGTGTCAATGTTATATGACATGAAAGGAAATATCAATTTAATTAGTTTTACATAATCATTATCAATATTTTATGATATTATATACTTTAATTATTTCATTAAATAGTGTTTGTAAATTACATGATTAAAGTTGACAAATACACTTGAGACCTAATTCAAGTGGCAAAAGTATTATTTTTGGAAGTGAGAGATTTTGGGTTCAAGTCCCCTCCTTCTCACTATGTGAGATTTCGCTTTTATGACGAGTGTAAGAGGATGACTACCCTCTGTTGTGTAGCCCACGGCCTATTGGACCTCCCTAGTATCAAAAAAAAAAAAAAAAAAATTGAAGTTGACAAATCTAACCAAGAGTGCGTATATCAATTGATAAGAAATTATTTTAATTTAATAAAAAATTTCGAGTTTGAGTTCTAATTATGCAATTATTTTAAAATTTTTGAGAAATAATTTTACCGTCTTATGATCTCACTCGACTCGAATTTAAATTACTCAGAATCCATAATAACTCCAAATACTAAATCATTGGAGTAAAAAAAAAAAAAAAAAAGGTTGACAAATCTAGAGCTATCTTATATATTCTGAAATTAGTACTCTTTTTTTTTACCCCTACACAATTATATTTATTTTAGTACATCGTTTTTTTTTTTTTTTTTTTTTTTTTTTTATAAGTGACGAGTTAACAAAATGAGTCATGGATAATTATGAAATATATATATACAAAATATGCTTCTTTCTATAATTATATATTTATATTTTAAAGATGAAAAGCTCCACCAATTTAATCATTGAATTATTAATTTATTTCTACAAAAATTTAAATTGCATATTTTAGTATCAAGTTTTTACCCTTATTAATTTTAAAATTTATTGCCATGAATGCATTTTACCATTATTATAATCTATATGATTTAATAATAATTTTGATGTCATTAAAAAAATTTGCAAATTTAATAACAATATAGTGTGTGTGTGTTGAGTCAATATTATTTAACAACGAAAAATGAGAAGTTAAAAGTGAAAAAAAGAAGAAGAGTTTAGGAAAAATATTTAGAACATTGAAAAAGGAATATAGGTAGTTTTGATTTTTTGTTTCAGTTTTCCATTCCATTCTAATCTTTCATGATTATATATAAAAAGGAGGTAATATGAATTTTGCTCATTTATTTGAATTTTTGTGGTTGATCTATCTAATTTTTCACTAAATAAAATTGATAAATGCATAATGTCTTTTTGTTTCGTTTCTTTTTTTTTTTTTTTTTTTTTTAATTTTGAAATTATGTGATTTGATCATATGTATTTATAATGATTATCTAACAAAATAAATTGATTGAAATTAGATTTTACAAAAAATATATATATTTTTTACATTGATGAAGATTTTTTAATATTTCAAACATAAATTTTATTCAAAAAAGAGGTTTATAAAGGAGTATTTAGATTTGTTTTTCATTTTTTTTTATATTATCATAGTAGCATGGTCTTTTTTTCTTTAATTAATGATATAAAAAAAGTGTTAATTAATTAGATTGCTCACTATATTCAAATATCAAGTGTAATTTTTGTAAACATTTTTCACATTATTTGTTGAATTTTTTCCTACATAACATGTAAGATTTAATGAAATGACCATAAATACTTGCGTATAAATTAGAAAATAGTAAAATGACAAAAGAATATTATTTTGGTGGTCTTGCTCTATCTTTAGTTTCAAAGTAAGACTAATTGAACCCAATATCTCTTATTAATTTGAAATTATTTGTGTTTGAATTTTTTTAAATAGTAATTAATGTATATTATTTTTGTTAATATGATTTAAGATATTATAATAAATGTTATGAAAAATTGAAAAAACTTATATATAGCAAATCAAAATTGAAATCATAATTTTTATATAATTCAATTTTATTATTTTTGTATAAATAAAGTGATATAGTCATGATATACATTTTTTGAATTTCTCCATTATTATTCATTAACTTTGTAAATTAGTCATTTTATATTATTTTATGGGTAATGAAATAGTAATTTAAAATTGCTTAAATAAATTTACATATTTATATTTTCTTAATAATTGAATGTGTTATTTGTACTTTTTTTTCTCCTTTGTTAATATTAGGATGAAAATTAGAATAATTTGAGAATTTTCAATTTATATTAATAGAAAGTAGTATAAGCTTTTATATTGTGTTGTATGATTTTTATTTTTATTTTGTTTATATTTTTATTAATGATGAATTTATTTTTTGGAATGATTATTATAATTTTGAATTTTATCTTCACAAATATTAATTAATATGAGAATAATGAATATTATAAAAAAAATATAAAAACAAAATAAAAGATAATAAAAACTAAGTTAAAAAACCATTAATTTTTAAATAAATTTAATAAATAATTATTAATTGTGTAACACACGAGCATGGAAGCTAGTAATATATAGTAGTATTTCTATCTCAAAAAAACTATGTATATGGTTGAAAAATATATTGCATATATATAATAATTAAGATCAATTTATAGTGATCAAAATCTCTGACTTGTATATTTGTAATTTCCTAATTAACTTTTGGTGAGAATAAGTCTTGAAAAAATTAAGATGTCTATGTAATCATATATATATATATATATATCACATAAACACCAAATTAATGATAGTACAATTTTATTTCAATAAAGTTTAATTTATATATTAATTCAAAATAAAAAAATAAATTTTATTTTAATAGATAAATAAAAATATTTTTATAAATAATAATATAAAAATAAAATAACTGCGCAATGCGCAGGTTAAAGTCTAGTTAATATATAATTATGACAATTTGTGGGTTATTTTATTAATTCACTTGTTTAACTTTTTTCTATTATTTATAACTAATATTGTATCACATGCTAGTTTTTATGCATTGTATTAAGTTTATATCTCTTATTCGTTTAAAGAGTCACACCAATATTAAGAAATTTATAAATAAGAAAAAATTTTATTTATGATTTGATTCGATAATCGAATCTAAATTAATAAAAATTTCATTAAGATTCTGTTTGTTTTGCGAAAAATAATTTATTTTTAGAAATTATTTTTCAAGAAAAATATTTTCTAAAAAAATATTTTCTCAATAATTAATTTTTTATTATTTGGTTACAATATTAAAAATTTCAATTTATAAAACTGTAAACATAATTAAACTTATAATAATTTCGTAGTTTTAAAATATTATTATTAAATATGAAAAAAATGCATAAAAATAATTAATTTGGTGATCGCCGGTGGTTGGCGGCAGCTAACGACGGCTGGCGTTGGTCATCAATAGTCGCCGGTAGTGAATATTAATAATCGGCAAATTAATAAATTTATATTTACATATTTTTTTTTTATTATAATAAGTTTGTGAAAATCCGAAAAATAACCGTTTTGAAAAGAGAAAATTATTTTCTTTAAAAAATACTTAGTTTTTCATTTATCAAAAAAATATTTTCAGTTTATTAATTTTTTAAAACGTTCCATACGTTAAAAAATATTTTATGTAAAACAAACGGAGCCTTACGTTTAACCGTACGTGTCTGATGTCTGTACCAAACAAGTCCACTATAAAAAAAATTCAAAGTGAATTTCAGCTGAAACTATAATTATTACAATTGAAGGAATAGTTAGAAGAAGTCCAATTCATCTTCATCTTTATCTTCTCTATAATTAGCTAGCAAACAAAAATCAAGAAACTGTCTTAATCATGAGCCCATATTATTATTATTATTATATATACTAAAATTTTTGTCTAAATTACTGTTCATATAACAGATGTTTTATATAAATATATATATAAAATAAATGGGCTTAATTTAATTGGATTACAAATCCTTTCATGTGTCACTGTTCTTCAAACATTGACTCAAGAAGTTTTTGTTTTTGTTTTTTTTTTTTTACTTTTACTTTTGTTTTTTTTACCTTAATTTTTAAATGGCTTACTTTTCAAATTTTTGATTTTTTTAATTTAAATTTTTAAATAGGCAATATTAATATAAATTTAATTATTTTAAAATTGATTTATAATGAACCTGTTATTAATTATAATTGAGTTTAGAGTTTTTTTATTATTTGATTTTATTTTCAATAGATTATTTTAACTCATTTAAAAATATTTTCATTTCACCAATTTATTTTGAATTTCAATATATTTATTTGTTCTTCTATTATATTTTACCACTTTTTTATATTTCTCTTCGCTCTTATCATTTTTAGATAAATTTATAATTTTTTTTTTCTTTTCAAAAAAAATTATAAATTTAACAATCAATAAATATTTATACTTCTTCTTTTATATTCAAATTACTACTTTCAATTATTTTTTCTAATTTTTTTTAATTGAAGTAATATAATAAAAAATTAATTTTCTAATCGTTCATTTGACCAATAGGTCCTTGAACCAATTAAAAAAATATCTTAATAAATTAGACATATTATCTTAATACATTAGACATATTTCATTGTAAATATTATTATATATACTAAAACCCATGTTTGAGTTACTGTTTATGTAACAGTACTTAAAACTATTAAAAAAAAAGAAAAGAAAAGCTAATTGGACTATATTGAAAATGAACCTAGGTTTATTAGCGTTATATATTATATTGATACGTATATGATTTTATCAATATTGAAAGTATCTTCAACATTTATTAACAAAATAAATAACTGTTATAATCGTTTATTATTTTTTCTTTTATAGTAATAAAAAAGACAATGATATGAAGAAAACAAAATAATTCACTAGAATATAAATAAAGCATATAGAAATATAGCAAAAATTCTTTTTGTGTTAGACAGAATATGACATCTATACATGCATAAATATTTTGTATTTTTTAAATTGTCTAACGTATTAAGACATAAGATTCTTAAATCTTTTTATATCTTAATACAATAAATATTTTGAAATGAAATGTAATTTTAAATTAATTAGCTACAGTATTAAGACAAATAATCTTAAAATGTTTTAATACAATAGATAATTACTATGATATTTTTTTATTGTAAATATTATGAAAATAACAATTATTGTAGATATCTTTGTATTATATAAATATTATGAAAATAACAATTAATATTATATGTCGTGTATTTAATAACTATATTTCTTCATTCAAAACAATATAAAATATTAGATGCCGCAGTGAAGTGCGGGTTTCACCCTCTTATATATATTATAAGAAATATATTTTTTTTATGTGGATGGTTTTTTGTTTTTAACTAAAACAAAGATATATATTTAAAGAGTTTTAATAAGTGATACTAAAATTGTTTTTAATTTTTTTTTTAAAAAGTCAATTATTTTATATAATTTAATATGAATTAATTCATTTCTGTATTTTTTTTTATGAAACATATCTATTAGTGAGTAGTGACTTGTTTTCTTTGTTGATATTAATTAATTTTCTATGAAAAATCCTTCTCAACAATTTTGAATTTAATTGATGTATTATCATTTTTTTTTCTTCTTCTTCTTTTTTATTTTTATAATTTTTTTTTTTTTTTTTATCTTAAGCAAAAGACACAAGAGATGCTACTTGTCATTTAATAATTGATCATATATATGTATTATGCAAAACATGGCATAATTAAGAATATCAATTATCATAGTTTTCTATATACTTAGGGCATGATTAACAACAACAATAACTTAATATTAAAAACTCAAAACCATCATGACAAGTTAATTATATATATAGTTGAGTACTGAGTGAATAAAAAAATGAAAAGAAAAAAAATATATAATTTAATTGAGAATTTGGTCCATTATGTGGCTTCAGGAGAGCTTATATTATATTTTAGTTTAATTAGATGCTGTAGGCATCTTCACAGACAATTTTTGGTGTAACTATTGACGTGTGAAGGTGATGACATTAAGACCTAAATAAAATAATGTATATTATATATTATATAATGAATTTATAATTTGGAAAAAATGTACAATAAAAGGAGTTTCGTAATAATGGGGGAATTGTTTAGAGCCCACCAAATTAAAAAAAATAATAATAATAAAAGAAAAGAAAAGAAATGAGGTTGTTTTCAGAGCACTAAAATGATAGTTATTCAATTTCCAAAAAGCAATAGAGATTTTTTTTTTTTTTTATAAATTTTATTCCACTTTGGACATGATCATGTGAAGGTCAAGTGAGAAAAGCATATATATATATATATATATATATATTGCTTTCATGACCAATACAGAAATGACATTTTCAAGTTAGAAAATGGACAGTACGTGATAATATTGACCAAACAATCTTAAGTGCTTCATATAATGCATTGTTTCTGTCTTCTGATAATATTGTTTTTGTTTGGAATATTTGTGGTGCCTAATTTTACCCATAAATCTTATTTAAATCTGTATTCCTTTTTAACTCATCCATCATTAATTTATCAGAATTTACATAAATTTCAAATAATTTAAACTTAAATTATAAGAATCAATATGATTATTGATTTGTTACAAACCTAAACATATAGTGATTGCTCATACGGATTGGATAATATACTCAAATTTGAATCTTTCTTTCATAATATATATATATATATTAGTTTATTGATGTAATTTAAATTTGGTTCAGTTGAATATTAAATTTGTTTTGATTTAAATTAATAAAATATAATAAGAAATAATAAAATAAAATATTCTTCTTTTTGAAAAAAATTAGTATTATTAAATAATCTCAATCTAACATAACCTAAAACTTATGAATGGAAATCTTTTATGATGATGAATCTGTAATGCTTGTAATATCAATTCAATCTGTTTACCACTATATATACGTGCGCACACAACATTACATTTAGAATCTAAGTAAACATGTTCATCAAATTGGATTTGGATTCGAAAAATGTTAAATTTTTTAAAGCTTCGTTCCATTTAAAAATCTAGATCTAAATAAGAATAAAAAACTTTATTTGATAGAATTTAATTAGGATGTAAATTAGCTAACTATTAATCTAAAAATCTATGTAGTTGTATATTTATCTTGTAGTATAATAGGTTAAAACTCACATTTTAGCATTTGTATTACTAATATATTGACAATCCTTCTTAAAATAGTTTTCAGTGTATAAAAAATAAATTCTAATCAATTACTTCCATTTCCCTTTTCTTTTGTTTTACATGCTTTCTATTTGAGTATGATAACTAACTTACCCATTATGTGTATTTTATGGTTACTTTGTTAGAAGTCAAAGTAAATCTATTTTATTTTATTTTAAGAAAAAAATGATTTTCTCACAAAAAAATTACAATTTTCTTATATTTTTTCGTAAATTAAACTATTTTTTTATAATTATTTTTAATTGCGAAAAGAGTTTTAATTTTACGAAAAATGTGACTTATCTTTTGTAAAATAATACCTTTACGAAAAAATTCATAAATTAACAAAAAAGAAAAATAATTTCATAATTCCGTAATTACGAAAAAAAAACTCTCTTACGAAAAATTACAATTTTTTTATATTTTTTCGTAAATAAAACTATTTTTTTTGTAATTCTTTTTAGTTGTGAAAAAATTTTAATTTTATGAAAACATGATTTATTTTGTGCAAAACAATAATTTTATGAAAAAAAAAATTTAAATTAATGAAAAAAAAATTTCGTAATTACGAAAAAAAATAGCTCTCTTACAAAAAATCACAATTTTCTTATATTTTTTCGTAAAGTTTATAAAAAAACAAAATATTGTACTTTATTTTAAAACAAAATAACCTTAGAATTTGCCAATATTATATACATATTTCACTATTTGGATACCACTTCCCTTCCTTTTTTTTGTTTAGGGTCTTTCAATTTACACATGCTAAAGTTTACAAAATGGTAAAAGCAGAAATGTGAACAAGAAAGGGTCAAGCCAAAATAGCCTACCCTAGATAGGCAACACCAAAAGATTTTCACACATCTATATCTATAGATAGTTAGAGATTGAAAAATTGCTGCTCAATATTGCAAGTGTGTCTATATTCAATAGTGGCAATGTACTTATCTTAAAATTAGGTTTTGTCAACATATTGCATCATATATATATATATATTACAACACAACCTTCCTTCTTGGTTCTTGCTTGCCAATTTGCTTATGATAGACATGTCATGATTTTTGGTTTAGAATCTTACATCCACCAAGCTCAAATCTTTGAGATCTTATCTTTTGTGGATAGATAAATGCTAAGAGAAACAATTTTTTTTTTTTTCCTTTCATTGCTTTTGTGTAATAATTCTTATCTCTTTCTCATTGTTTCCTTAGAGCAAAATTTTCTGTATTAATTAGATTATTTGAATAGTGAGAGGTTGTACTCGTTTGATAGTACTATTGTGGGGTAGTAGACATTTTATAAGATTTTTAGTGCCCATTATTGGTGCTGATTAGGGCTCCAATGTTATAAATGAAAATTTGCAATAATCATAAATTGTACTTGTTTTAGCTTTCTTTAGAGGTTAAAAAAATTTTGTGCACCCTTTAGCTGCCCCCAAATGGTAGGTAGGTGGCCATATTGTTGTGTGTGGGTGGGTGGGTGGGTGTCATATGGATATAGAACTCGGAACACACTTTCTCATTATTATTATTATTATTATTATTATTATTGTTGTACAACAATGAGAATTTTTTTAAAAATAAAAATTAAGTATAACCTCTTAATAGGAATACTCTTGGAATCCTATTAATTATATTCTTATTAAAAAGTTATAATTTAATAGAGGTATAGTATAAAAAATTAAAAAGTATAAAATAAACTTTTAAAATAAAATTTGTCTATTCTCGATTTACATAAATAAATGTAAAAGTTTTTTAAGTAGATGTAAGTTTTTTGACTTGATTTTATCTTTTTATCTAATTTATATGTTTTAATAATTAATTATATTAAATTATATTGAAATAAAAAAATATATAATATATTATAGCCTTATCATATATATATATATATATATATATATATATATATATATATATATTCTTAGTACGGGACTTAAAAATATTATAACTTATTATAATTTAGAAGTTATTTTTATTTATAACTGGCCCAAGTTGGGACTAAAATTTTTTATAATAATATAGAGGTTATTCTTATATAGGGTATTTTTATATGGAGGTTCTACTGTATATATTTCTTTTGATTAATTAGAATTTTTATTAAAATTTTAATTCGTAATCTTACAGCTTTATACACAATTTTAATATCGGTGATAAAATTCATCAATAAAATATATATTTGTTTCTTTAATACAAGGGGCTAATTAATATATAGGATTTTTCTTATATGATTATGATATAGTGTGGTTAGAAAATTTCTTATTTAGATCGTGAGTATAGATTTAATATATTATATAAAGTGGACTCTACTGGTATTATATTTCACTTCTTTTTTTTTTTTTTTTTTTTTTTATAATAATATTTCACTTCTTTTTAGTTAATATAGATTATAAAACTTAATATCTGTTATGAATCGGCTTATTAGCACAACGTATCAAAGATAATAACAAGGAATATAAAATAATAAAGTAAAGAGAGAGAAAAAAATATGTAAAGAGAAAATGGTCTCCAAACTCTTATTATTAGATTAACTCTAGCTTCTCTTATATAGAGAAATAGTTAGGGTTTAGTATATACAACATTACTGAAATATCCCTATACTATAATCTCTTTAAAATACATACTCAAAAATATTTAAGTAATATTCACATATAATAATTTATCTATAACACTTCTTTTTGGATATTACTTGTGTTATAAATATGCCTCGTTAAAAACCTTGCTAGAAAATCTAGTGGGAAAAAACATAGCTAAGGAAAAGAGTACAATTCATGCGCTATTTTATCATTGCACATATTGCCTTATTAAAACCTTTGGTTAAGAAAATCCTGTGGGACAAAAACTTGACTAAGGAAAAAGAGTATAATCTTATACTGATTCGCTCCCCCTGATGAGGACAACATTTTAAGACGGCACATATCAATCAATAAAACAAGTCATTCAAATATGACATTATATGAAGACTTAGTAAATAAGTCTGCTAGATTGTCACTCGAGCGAATTTGGTAGATATATATTTCATTACTCTTATGGAGCTTATGCGTATTAGAGAATTTGGGTGAAATATATTTAATTCGGTCACCCTTGATATATTCACTTTAATTTGTGCAATGTAGATTGCATTATTCTTAAAAAATATAATGGAAGCATATTTATTGAGGTATTTCAGGATCATAAAAATCTTTATAAAATTACAGTATCATCATAAGTAAACACATACTTAGTTTGAGATATATTCTTATATGGATTAGACAAATAACCAACATCCGTATGTAGACCAATGTCAAATATGAATTATATAAAAATATAACCAAATCAATACTGACTCGAAGATAACACAATAAGTCTTTTACACCATTCCCATGTCTTTTGGTAGGTTCAGAGCTATACCTAACTAGAAATTTTTCTTGCAAATGCATATCAGGCCTGATGTAATTTGTAAGATACATGAATGCCCTTATATAACTCAAGTATGGTACTTCAAGACCAATTAATAGCTCTTTGTTATCTTCTTTAGATCTAAAAAGGGTTTTTCTTCACTTTTAGTGAGCGGATACCATTAGTGTACTTAAGGGAAATGATTTATCTATGCAAAATTACTTAAGTACCTTTTCCACATAGGTAAACTCGTATATTAGGACTCTTTGGAATAAATGATCGATCTACAGGCCAATACAAAATTTATTTCTTCTAAATTCATCTCGAACTCACTTTTCAAAAGTTTGTTAGGAGTCTCATTTAAATCATTAACATATACTGCAATAATAATAAAATCACTATGTGGTCTTTTATGAATACATATGATCATAATGTATTATTAACATATC
>CATKHJ010012068.1:0-15187 GCA_949750685.1 Vernicia montana | reverse complement strand
AATATTAGAAGATTTACCTCAAAGGTTTCCCTTTTATCTCAAATCCATAGATCTTCCAAATCAAGAAGAAATCTCTTTAGATCTTGTATATCCTTTGATATCTTGAGTATAAAAGACTAATCTTAGCCTTAAAGAAACATATATAGAGTTTGATAGGGTTGGGGAGCTATTAAGGTCGGAGAAAAAGAAGAAAAATCATATTTTTCGCAAATGGGTTACTGCAGCCTTTTTATAGCCCCGATGAACATTGCGGTTGCTATATTCCAGTCGCGATCGCGATTCCCATATTACGGTCGCAACATGCTCATTGCGGTTGCTATCTAGTACTGTTCACGTGACTGTTCCTTTTGATATCGCGGTTGCTACACACAAGTCGCGGTCGTGATTCTTCCTTAATATTTTGCAAATTTCAGGCAGAAAAGTTCGCGGCTGGCTTCGCGTCCAAGGTGGCGGTCGCGACTTCCTTGTCGCGGGTGTGATTTATGTCCTGCAGTCCCACTTTACAAATTAACCTTCAATCCTTAAGAAATTCAATCCTCATTCATTCCCGCATGTGAACTAATACTCATACATATGGTCAACAAGCAATCTTCATGAATTTGTGTATTACGGTATCCTTGCATTTCCAATTCAATCCGATATAATACTTGGAACTCAATAGTCTTAGTTCGCGAAAAAGTCACACACAATCTCATAGCATTGCAACTCTCATACATTATTCATCCATACTTACTACATAGAAAGCTAATATATAGTAGGGGTATTACATATATGATGCCATTCTTTGTAGGCATTATTGTTATTGATATAACCCATGTTAATGATCATGATTTTTAATGATATTCAATTGTTGAATTTCTCCAATGTTATTCTTTGAGAACCCACAAGTATAAATGTAATTCATACTCTCATTAAGTTGAAGGCTTATTCCTCTTTAATTGTGGATTTCAGGTGCTAGAGTTGAGCATGATAGATTGGTGAGTGATAGAGCTTTTTGATTCTTTTCCTCTAAGAAGCTACATTAACGTATTGTTTTGAATTCTTATATTTTATGGGTATTATATGTATATTCATTCTATAACGCTCCATAGTATAATGTTAAGGTGTAAGTCTAAATAGAATGATTCTTGGAATGATTGAAGTATTATTTTTGCTATTGTTCATTATGGATGATCGTTATGGTTAATCCTGATCCATATTGAACAATGGATGATTATGTATGACAAAATAATATGAATGATGGATTATGCTATATTATGGTCTTTTAAAGTATATGTATGAGTATAATTGTTGATCCAAATTATGTTTAGATGGTTCTACGGGTGCTTGGTAGTCTTAAACCTACCCACGCCCTAGGACCGTCATACCAAGGAAGTTGGGGTGTGACAGTAATGTACCTAAAATTTATGTTTGATGAATCTGACACTAATAACAGATGAATATACGCTTTATAAGTAATGAATTTAAACTTTATATTTCATGAACCTGACACTAATAATAGATGAATATACACTTTATAAGTAATGTACCTAAAGTTTATGTTTAATGAATCTGATACTAATAACAGATGAATATACGTTTTATAAGTAATGAATCTAAACTTTATATTTAATGAACATGACATTAATAACATATAAATATACACTTTATAAATAGTGAACCTAAACCTGCTACTTTTATGATGATATTTCATCATTCATAAACTAGAGATTAATCACTATTAAATTATACTTATACTTAAAAATATACAATATCATATTACTAAAATTTAAAATTATTATAATTATTCAAATGTAAAAAAATGAATTATTTATGTTTTAAAGCAAAAAATGAAAATTTATTCTTAAAAAAAATTATATTATAATTTGAGTTATTAAATTTTTTATAATAATTATTTTAAGCAGTGAAAAAGATTTTTGGTATGTTAAAAATATTTGAAATGAAAATAATTTATTAGTAAAATTTAATGGTACAAGAGATATGTAAAATTTATATTTTGATGGGAGAAAAAAATGATTAATATATTTAATTATAATGATTAATATATTTAATATATTGCAAAAAAAAAGTGATTTTTTTTTATTTTTTTTATTTTTTATAATTGGTAACCATACAGCTGGTGCCCCTAATTTTTTCTCCTTAATTATAGATGGTCACTCTCTTTTTTTTCTCCTTAATTATAGTTGGTCCCCCCTTGATCTACATTATTACATGGACCTGAATCTATAATATAATTTACAATGCCAAAAACTAAAAGAAAAGTGCCAATATATCGCTTTCCCTTTTTTGTATAAAATTTATATAATTTACAGTTACCTAATATATAAAAAAAATATGATGTATATAAACTTCAAGTCTCATTAATATATAATTTATCTCCTCCAATACTCAAAATAAAAAAAAAAAAAAACACTCAAAAAGTATTTATTTATATATTAGTATTTAACAACTTTTCATGTTACTACCATATATTAGTTTTTAGCAACAAAAAGTATTGACTTGCTGTTAAAAATTTTGCTGCTAATACTACTATTTGTTATAGTTATAATTTATTTTTAATTGAATAAGAGAAAAGAACTTAATAAAGTGAACAAAAACTAATAGGTAAATCATAATATCATCGTATTTAACAGGGTAAAAAATTTTAAAAATACATATAAATTTAGTGTATTTATATAATCTTCCTCACTAAAAATTATATATCAACCCCCTAAAATTTAAATTTTATCCCACCATAGGGTAAAGTTATGCTTATCCTATAGGAGGCGATTGGCCCCCTTAATTTTGATCAAAATAAAAAATTACCATAATCTTGATTTTAAAAATTTTAATTTACCCCCTTATATATGGAATTTGACCCATTTATTTAGGTAAAATTAGAAAATGAAAAGTAAAATCACTACCTTTTGTACATGAAAATTAAAATATCAAATAAGAAAAAACACTACCACATATATATATATATATATATATATATATAAAAGAGTTTTCAATTATTACGGTTCCATGACAACCACTATAATAATTTATGCAAGTATTAAATGGTTATATATGTTAGAATAATTATTAATTAACACGATTTGTTATAGTAGGTTAATAAGTTAATTACTATTTAAAATTTAATTATAAAGATTCTCTAGAAAAAAAACTTTAATTATAATTAGATCATTTACTGAAATATAATTAAATGGAATTATTTATTTATTTATTTCATAGAGTGTTTATAAAAGAAAAACAAATAATTTTAAATGCTTAATTTGATATTGCTATTTTGATATCATGTTGGAATGGTGGACAGGTTAGGCAATGCCACCTGTTTGGACTATACTGTTTTGTCCAAATTTCTAATATTTAAAATTTACCAAGTCTTCATAAGGTTGTATTGGCAATTGCACTTCCATACGGATCATACAACTAAGCAGCTTGATGAGTTTTTGAAAAATAAAATGTTCTTTAGAATTGAAAATTTGTGAATTTAAATCCTAATTATTATCTAATTAATTAAACAAATTATTACTTAAACGTTATTAACAAGAAATCACTTCTTATAGTAATTACTAATTAGCATATAAAAACAAATTCTGCAAATATAAAAACAAACAAGGAATATTTAGGGCTGAGCGCTGATATTAAATGTTTCGAATTGAATTAAATAATCAGACCAAAAATATTCAGAACCGGACTGAACCGTTGACTTTTTTACTTTCCTTGAACCGAACTGGACGGAGTGAAATATTTTGGTACGGTTATAGATATTAATATATATCCGGATCGAGAACTGGACCAAATTGAGTCGAACTATATCGAATTGAATTGGATCGAAATAGCTGAAATTTTTTAGTTTTTTATTTATAATATATAAGTAGTGGTAATTGAATAATGTATATATAACATAAAAATTATAAAATTATACATAAAATTATACTAATTATTAAATTATATCAAGATTATATATAAAAAAAAAGATGAATTATAAATCTATAATTATAAATGTATATACCTCAATTCAATTTAATATAACTATTAATATTTATATAACTTATTTAAATATTAGATTCATTAAATTTGTATTAATGAAAAATTAGTAATATAATGTGAATTAAGTTTTAATAATACTAAGATATAATCATATATTACAATTTAACATTTTAAATTCACTACATATATGTTTTAGAAAAAAAAAACTTTTAATATATGTTATGATTAATCAATGAGTAATAATAAGAAAGTATGATGTATTAGTATGTAAATACAATAATATTTTCATTTTAATTGTAATTATATTTGTGTGATACTAATAAAGTTTTAGATTAAAATTTTATTCGTATCTAATACTTTAATCTTTAAAAAATATATATATTTTTTATTAATTAACATTTCTAGAATACATTATTAATAAGAAATTATTTGTAATAGGCTAATAGTTTGTATAAAAAGTTTGAAAGTGATTATAACTTATAAGAAATTATTTATTAGTTTTAAATAGTATATAAATCAAGATTAAAATTATTTGAATTAAGAAAAATACTAATATAATTATATTTATATATTTTTGCAGTAATTATATATTTTTTTGTTTAAAATCAATGAGAAATTTTGGGTTTTGATTGTTTTTGATCATATAAATTAACAAATTACATATTTTTGCTTTTTTTTTTTTAAGATCTTCAAATCTCTGTATTGCATCGGATTGAAACCGAAATATCTGATCCTCGAATTGTATTGTCCTGAAATTTTTGGGACAATATAATACGGAATTTTTTTTATTTCGATTCCGGTTCTGATTCACCACAAATCAAAATCTCCGAAATTCGATCCAATCCCCGAAAATTTTCAAATCTTCAAATTGGACCGAACCATGCACAGCTATAGGGATATTAATATGTATGAAATGTTAATGTGAGAATACACAAACAAAAATAAATAGCTATTTCATGTGCTACTCAAAGGAATTATTAATTTTTCAAAAGGAATTTTTCTGAAGCTTTGAGCTTTTGTCAAGTCCTTACTTCTTGCTTTGTTGGGCAATTCCTTGAATCATGCCCAGTTCTATTACTTAATTTCTTTTTCAAATTTTGAACTTAGCTGGTGTTTTTGGTAAAATTAAAATTAAGTGCTGAATAAAATAAGTGATATAATTTTTAAATAGTAAAAATATTTAAAAATTTAATCACTTATTTCATTCAGTATAAATTTTAAGTTAAAAATTTTGACTTATAATTTTAAGTAGTTTTTGACTTAATTTAGACTTTTAAGATGTAGTTATCAAACAAATTTAAAATAATTAAGTACTGAAAATTTTAATTTTAATTATATATATATATATATATATAAACTTCATTTTAATATATGGTCTTCATATGATTGTTTTTATTATTATATAAAAAACATATGAAAAATATCAGATTTAAAATTGAATCATTTCAATTATAATTCACATGGAAATTATTATATTTGTATAGATTTTACATTAAATTTGTATCATTTAGTAAAATGCTTTATATAAATTATAAGAATTTATTGCTAATAAATGAAAATTTAAGAGAATAAATTTTTGAAATTTGATTCATAACATCAATTAATGCATATATATGTGCATACATGAGAATTTTGTAACTTCATACTTGAACCCATCGTTTAATTGACAATATTGGTTGAGGATTTTAAATATAACCAATAAAATAATTAAAGTTAGTGTATGATTTATATAAATGCCGGTTTGGGATTGAGTTTTCCAAAAACTATTTTCAATAAAAAATTTTATATTATTTTTAAAACTGTTTTTTCTCATAAATAGATAAATTGATATTTTTTTTCAGAAATAAGTTTGAAAAAACAGTTTATAAAAAATAATAAAATCAATCAATTAAATAAAAAAAAATATTAAAAACGCTTTTTTAACCCCCTAATAACAATCCCAAACACACCCTTAAAATAGTCAAGTATCATGTGAGAAATTTTAGATAATAATATTTTTAACTGCAATTCACATCTAATTAATTTTTTTTATTATAAAAATTGAATACATAAACCTTTTCTACAGGATAAAAATATTATTTGAATTGTTCTATAGATAAATCAATAAAATTTTAGTGAGATTTTTTTATTGGAATTAATGGTTTACAATTGATTTATATATAATAATCCCCAAATTAGCATTAGGTTTGATTTGTAATATTTCTCAGACTTTATATATGATGCTGGGATCCAATGAATTATTTGTGATTTTTGATTTGGATATCTTGAGAAGTCCTAATGACATTAAAATCCTTAAATTTTTAGTTTTTTTTTTTTCAATTTTATCATGAATTTTCAGTTTTGATATTCTATAAAATAGATATTAATTTTTATAAAATTATCACTAATTAAATATCAGGTCATTTTTTTCCTAATTGTGCTGATGTCGCAGGCAAGAGTTAATAATAATAATAAAAAAAAAAAACCAAATTATAAAGTGAAACTGGAAACAAAAACAATCCAAGCAATTACTCTGAAGAAAATTCTGTATTTTTGTCAAGGTAATAGTTTAATCATTTGACAAATAAATTGGTAAAGCATCAAATAAGCCGAGAGCTCAACTTAGTTTCAGCTAGAATAGAATCAATTAATTTATCCAACACACTCTAAATCAAGGCTTAAGCTTGGCAATGAAGTAAATCAAGCTAGTTTTTTTTTTTTTTAATAAAAAAAATAAATTATAAATAAAACTATTCATATTAATGAGAGATAAAATTAACCAATTAAGTTTCAATTGAGCCCAATAATGACCAAGCCCATCTGAGAGGTTGCAACTTACGGGCACATAGTAAGGCCCTAATTAGTGAATCAACCCATTTGAAGTTGGAGAGGCCACAAATCGTCCTTGTCCTCATCATAGAAGCCTAAGGTTAATCTAAACGAGGCACTGACCTCATCCTTAGGAGCTCGTATTCATCTTCGAGGGCCATCCTCATAAAGCCAGAGTAGTAACCAACTCGTCCATTCTCACATCAGACTAAAGCTACATTTCCCTTCTTGACTCACGAACTCAACTCATTCACGAGTCACTGAGTAGGACATTGTAGCAGCTGTCATCTATCGAATGCGTAAGGCGAGGCGCATCAGGATAAGGTATACCTAATGCGGCGCCCCTCACCCTGCAACAAGTGGTGTTGCCCTCTTTGTAATGGCCAGATATATGTATGGTGCCAGAAAGGTTGAAAGTATGATGAACACTTGTCCCATCAAATCAGATTACTATATAATTGCTGTAATATCCTAGATTTTTCTCATTTTTCCCTAATCAACGCATGAATTATAAGTAAAGGACATTTGAATTTTAGTGCCTAATTTTATGGTATAGTCGAAACCCTAGCAAGGTATATGTAGGAATTTCTTTATAAATATATATGATATTCTTATTAATGTGATATATGAATTATGTTAGAATAAATGTCTTGAAAATGAGTTGATAAATAATTAGTGCATAATGAACTAATATTAAGTACTTGAATAATTGAACATGAAAGAGCATGTTGAATTATGGAAAATATATGTAAATTAAGAAATAAAATGAGAAACTAATAAATAAAAAAAAAAAAGTTAGTAGAGAGCATGTCCCATTACTCTCCCAATCAAAATTTGCAAGGTGTTGCAGTACCAATACATTATTTCATGGGATTATTTTTACTCATCATCGTCTTTTACTAATTATGTTAATTAATTTTTGTTTTTCTTAAATTCTAATTTTTAACATAAAATCGCCACCACAAAATCTAATTAAAAGACTTATAAATTATTTAAGTTAAATTCTTATCATCATCTTTTTCTATCTCTCATTTCTAAACATTTCTTTCACTAAAGAAGAACAAAGAAGCTTTCCTTTCCCTCTCACCAAAAAATTTCGGCCATTATCAAAATAAGAAAAATAAAAGCTTTCTAAGGTAATTTCCTTAATAAACATCTTCATCATAATTACTTAAATATGATTAGTGAGTTCTTTACTTGGTATGGATAAAAAATTTTCTTCTCCTTTTCTTGATATAGTTCGGCCAAGTATTGGGTGAAGAAGGAAATATTTTGTTTGTTTTAAATGAAGATGAATTAGGCTTATATGTGTTTGAATTAGGTGATTGATGCATTTAAAAGTTAATATTGAGCTTGAATAAAAATTGGGGTTTGCTATATCTATATATATATTCGGTCATCTTCGTAAAAAAGGTGAAAGATTGATTTCTTGACTATAAACTAGTATGAATGAGTTCTTCTGTGTACGAAAATGATAAATTTTATCTTGAATCAAAGCTATACTTGAAACAAATTAAAATTTTGTTCCTCAACCTATTTAGTCATGATTAGGATTCACTACTAGAATCTGTCAATTTAGTGACGGATTAATCCGTCACTAAAAAATATTTGCTACGGATTAGCGACGAATTTAATCCGTCGTTAAAATGCTCCTCACTAAAAAAAGCCGACTGATATTCTCTGTCGTTAAAAAAATTCGTCGCTAAATTCAGCGACGGATTACGTTGTCTCTAAATTCAGCGACTGATTAAATCTGTCGCTGACTTAAATATACGTCGCTAAGTTGACGATGATTTGTTATATATTAGAAACGGTTTTTGCGTCGCTAATCCATCACTAAATTTAGCGACAAATTATTCCGTCGCTGGATGTCGCTAAAATGGCGAGTACTTGTTTTGAATTAGCTACGAACAATCCGTCGTAAATTCTTTTTTAAAACTTCAATTTATATAAGAATATTTAAATAAAAAAATAATCCGTCGCAAATTATTTTTTAAAATTCAATTTATATAAGAATATTTAAATAAAAAACATTTCATATAGAAAAAAAATACAGAAAAAATGAAAATGTAATAAATAAATTATAAAATCTAATATAACAAATATTATTCATATTTGTACTGTACATGTATGAAAAAATAATACAAATGTGAAAAAAATACTACTGGATGGGATCCTAGGGCGGGTCCTGCTGCTGTTGCTGTGATGCTGGAGCAGAAGAAGATGTGCGAGGTGGACTGAGATACTCAAATAGCATCTCTCTGATGATATCTTTGACTTGCAAGTCGGACTGAAGCTGTGTGTGCTGATACTCAGACAATATGGACTCCATCCAATGCTCCATCTAATGAAGTTGTGTCTCAACTGGATCAGGAATCTTTGTAGTATGGGACCTCGCAGTGGAGCTGCAAGACGATCCATGGCTAAAAAAAGTAGGTGCCTTAGCACCCATGCCATACACCCTCCTTTTATTCTCTTCGCCTACAGCCTGGAGGAATAGTTGTGTGGTGTCAAGCTCTGTAGGAGCTGTAGATCCCTCAGTTGACTGAGAAACAGACTCTAAAAGCATCTGATAGCGATCCTGTAAGTATGAAACAATACATGTTAGAAACCACATCATTTCTGTCAATGTTGCAAAACATATATAGTTTAGTGCTAGTTTGAGTCTTACAGCAACGTCTTGAGACCTTTTGTCTACGAACAGTCGAGCGCCATCGGATGTCTTCCTAGTGTGAGTGGCCTTAAACAGCTCAACAGGGTCTGGCGCTTTGCCTAACTCCCTCTCCTGGAATACAACATATATATAACAATCATTTGTAACATTTTTTGCAAAATACTTATATATATATAATGTAAACTGAAAAATAGTTATCAATTGGTTTACCAGGCGAGCTTTTCGCTCGAGGAAGGAAATCGATCCTCCGGTGTGGACTGACGCATTGGATCTCTCACCTCTAGTCTCACTGCGCCGATTTGCAGATGCAACATTGCTCTTTTTATGGAAATCCTGTGTGGACTAGTGCGCCATCCATCTAGTCCAGACCTCCTCAGGTACCTTATCTGGTCTCCGACCATTCCTCCT
The DNA here is from genome assembly GCA_949750685.1 of Vernicia montana. Classification (NCBI taxonomy): domain Eukaryota; kingdom Viridiplantae; phylum Streptophyta; class Magnoliopsida; order Malpighiales; family Euphorbiaceae; genus Vernicia; species Vernicia montana. The sequence continues at coordinate 5,319 of CATKHJ010012068.1, read as the reverse complement.
CCACTTGGATAGTCTGTCTGTATATCGGATGCCAACCTGGGTGTACCATCTCTGATATACCGCGGCTGTAATCTCATCATCTCATCTTTAGGCTTTTCTGCATGTTTAACAAAAGAAAGAAAAAAAACATAAATTAAATTTTTAATGAAAATCTGGCAGAGTTTCAACTATAAAATAAACATCCAGACCCCATAATTGAGGTCCCCAAAACACCCTGCGTAAAAATAACAGGCCAATACACAACAATGGATATATATATTGATATATATTAACACATTACTCTCAAACACATCACCATAAAATGATATATATAATACAACAAATATGAGATTCCTCATAGTTAAGAACATATACCCTGAAATCATCCCAGTAGTAAACGATGACATCAGCAGGCACGCTTGCCCAATCATGTCCATGCTTGACGAATCTCTACGCAAAAGTCTTTGATATGGTCCTTGAAGCCTGGTTGGACTGACGAAAACAGCCGCTACAATTATGATAATAAGAAAGCAATACTAAAAGTCAGAAAACAACACTTAAATCCATTGACGATATGCAATAACAAAGTTTAGCTAACATATCTCGCTATATCATAATCCAGGCGCCGTGGACCATAACCTCTAAGGGGCTTTCTGACTGGTGTTGTTGGAAGTGGTCCAGTGTAGGGCGATGAAGACATTGCCGGACTTCCAACAGATGTACCTGGCATTGGTACCATGGGTGGTGGTAGGATAGCAACTGTAGAGGTCGATGTAGAAGGTGGCGATGGTGCCATAGGTGGTGGTGGGATAGCAGCTGTAGAGATCGATATAGAAGGTGGCGCTGGTGCAATAGGTGGTGGTGGGATAGTAGCTGGAGAGGCAGATGTAGAAGGTGGGGCTAGTGCCATGGGTGGTGGTGGGGGACTAGCGGCAGATATAGACGTAGAAGGTGTTGCTGGTGATATAACAATAGGAGGCGCTCGTTGGCGGGAAGGCCTCCTAGGTGCCGCCAGTGGTCTGCCTCAACCACAACTACCTACAGTCTCATCTGCTGGTCCTCTAGCCATCTGCACACAAATAATTATGCATAACAATACAATACAGTAACACATACAATTACATGCAACATTTCAATGTTTTGAATAATAGTCCAGAAAGGAAATTAACGTAACAACACTAAAATTTTTGTTATAGATTATATCATTTATTTATATAATTGCAACTATTCACTATCAGTATCATCTAGTTCCAACTCATCCTCATCAGTGTCATCTGTAAAGTCTTCTGATTCTATTTCTTCCTCTTCCTTTTCTTCCCCTTCTTCGTCTTCTTCCTCTTCTTCATGGTCATCTTCATCTACCAGTTCGATGTAGCCACCATTGGGATCTATTAAATTTTCAGATTCACCATCACCTTTCACTGCTATATAATGATCCTCAATGTCATCTTCTTGAAAAGCGGTTGTTGTACAACAATGACATCATATGATGTTGCATCAGGCATGTTATATTCAGCTCATACTTTTATTTTGCAAACAACAAGACAATAAGATCTGTCACATCTCAGACTGGGGCTCTGATAGTAATACACTTGACATGCCTGAATTGCGAGAATAAATGGCTCATACTTATTGAACCTTCATCTTTGATTGACCTCGACCAACTTATAGTCTAGATGGACTTTTGTACCCAAATTGGGCTTAGGATCAAACCATTCACATATGAACAAAATCATTCTTTTTATAGGCCAAGCAGGATACTTAAGCTCCACAACTTCAAGCAACCTCCCATAATAATCACTTTCATATTCACTATAATTTGATCCCTTTATGCATACAACGTTATTCATTGTTGCTTTTCCAGACCCATGGCTTTCAATGTGAAATTTAAAGTCATTTACAAAATATCCATAATACGATTTGATTTCAGGCAACGGACCTTTCGCTAAGTCTTGCAAGAATTGATTATGAACGTTGTTCATGAGGTTGTTTGCCTACGTGAAAACAATTATTATATGAGTGTAACAAGTTTAATTTAATGAATCTCTACATCATTTCAAGGAACTTACATAATTGTTGAACCAGTATGGAGACTTAGTTTCAAATTTTGCATCAATGTCCATCCTTGAGATATTTGGTTCGAACATTCGCAAATGTTCAATATAAAACCTACATAATTGGATTAACACAATAACATTAATTTTAAGCAAGTGTCTTGGAAACAAGTTAAAGAATTTATGGTAATTTTTTATGAGCCTTACATTATGAAATGTTGTATTTCATTGCAATTCAACAAAACATAGGCTCGGGCAGCATCATATTCCTGTTGATTCAAAAACCGTGATTTCCCCTTCCCAAATGATCTGTCAAGGTGCATGAATATTGATAGATTCCCTTTATAAACAACATTTTGATCATTGACACCTTCATCGTTCTGTGAGGGTCTGCGATGCCTTGTTCGTACATGATCCTTAAAGTAATAGGAACAGAACAACGATGCTTCCTCAACTAAATAGGCATTACATATTGAACCTTCCACCCTTGCTTTGTTATCAACTTTATTCTTCAGCTGGCGAAGGTACCTCTCAAAAGGATACGTCCAACGATACTGCACTGGACCTGCAATCCTAGCTTCATAAGGCAGGTGTATCGACAAATGTTCTATTGAGTCAAATAAGCTTAGAGAAAATATTCACTCAAGCTTACAAATTATAATAGGTATCTCTTCCTCAAGTCAGGCCATATCCTCATTTGTTAAAACCATGGATGTCAGATCTTTAAAGAAAAGACTCATTTCAGTTAATGCTTTCCAACCATTTGTTGGTAATAATTCACGAAAAACAATGGGGATTAATCTCTGCATGAAGACATGACAGTCATGACTTTTCATACCAAACAGTTTTAGTTTTTTCATGTCGACGCATCTTCCCATGTTTGAAACATAACCATCAGGAAATTTCAGATTCTTCAACCAATCACACAAAACTACTTGTGATGGTTTGTCCAAGTTGTAACAAGCTTTTGGATATCTACCCGTTATTGATCCTTTCCTAAATCAGGATGCCTGCAATACTCATTTAACTCCCGTCTCAATTTCACCATATCTTTTGTTTTCCCATCCACTTCCATCACTGTGTTGAATATGTTATCAAACACATTTTTTTCAATATGCATAACATCTAAGTTATGCCTTATTAGATTGCTTTTCCAATTAGGCAAATCTAAAATATGCACCTTTTTCTCCATCCATAGGTATTGCATATCGGACCGTTAGTTTCATCTGTACCTAACTCGGTAACCTTTTTCAGCCCCAAAGACTCGATCTGTTTTAAAATGTCAACACTGGTCCATATCGAGGGAGCTTCTGTCATAACTGCCCTATTCTTTCTGAATGTAGTTCTATTTCTGCTAAATTAATGATCAGGAGGCAAAAACTTCAGATGATTGTCAAACCATGACTGTTTACGGCTCTCTTTAACTATGAAAACTTTAGTTAGATCTATGCAATACGAGCAAGCTAACCTTCTGACGGTACTCCAACCTGACAACATTACATATGCCGGAAAATCACTAATTGTCCACATCAGAGCAGCATGCATCTGAAAGTTATGTTTTGTCGAGATATCATAAGTGGTGACACCTTCATCCCATAATTGATTTAATTCTGCTATTAATGGCTGCAGATAAACATCCAACTTGTCCTTTGGATTCTTAGGACCAAGTACTAACACAGTTAAGAACATGTATGCATCTTTTATGCGTAACCATGGTGGCAGGTTGTACGAAGTTACAATAACTGGACACGAAGAATATTGCTGCCTTAATTGACCAAATGGTTGAAACTCGTCTGTAGAGAGGTATAACCTCACATTCCTACTTTCAGCTGCAAAATCAGGATGTATGTCATTAAAGTGAATCCAAGCAGGATAATATGATGTATGACGCATCACACCCTCTTCAATTTGATGCTCAGCATCCCACCGCATTTCCTTAGCTGTTGCATTCGATGCATATAAACTTTAAATTCGAGGAGTCAGCAGAAAATAGTACATCTTCTTATAAGGGGTAACTGTTTTGCTCCCTCTACGTTGCTTCATGTACCGTGGATGTCCACATAACTTACAACTGGTCAAATCACTATCTTTTCTCCAATAAATCATGCATCCATTATTACAGCAGTGGATCTTCTTAATCGGTAAACCCATAACCTTCAGAAGCTTTTTCATTTCATAGAAATTGTCTGGCACAAAATTACCTTCAGGTGTAATCTCCTTCATAAGTCGGACCACTTCATCAAAATTTGCTTCCGACATATTGTACTCAAACTTCATATGTATCAACTGAGCAACTACTAATAACTGCAAATGATTCTCACAACTAGGATACAAGTCCTCATCCGCAGCCCTCAGTATATCATAAAATCATTGTGCCTCCGAATTTGGCATTTCATCCATCACAGTAGGATTAAATGAAGGACCAGCAATATCAAATACCATTGACTAGTATGGATTTGATGGTTCAGCATAGTCAAATGTTGGATGATTGTATGTGTTGTCCTCCAAGCTGCCACTTGGCTGGGGTTGTTCCCTGTGTAACGTCCATTTATAGTAATCCGGCATGAATCCAAATTTATACAGATGCAATTTCATTATTTGTTGTTCTTCGAACCTTCGGTTTTGACACATCCATTTCTTACAAGGACATCTAATTCTATCCTCATTCATCAATTCAGGGTGACTATAGGCAATCTCAATGAATTCTCTTACACCGTTAATGAACTCAGGATTTAAATATCCTTGTACAAGTTTTTTCTCCATCTATTGATGATCTGGTATCATCCTGTTGATTTAAATTATACAACTTATTTACTAATGTTTGAATAATTTTTAAATATATTATTATAAACTCCTTATAGCTCCGATATTCAAATTTCAAGGTAAGAACCTACTCATTCAGAAATGCAATTTCTTTTATTAATGGGTCAACAAATGAAGTAGTAACATGCTTTTGTAGAAATTTCGGCAGCATTTCCCCCCAGTTCTCTAATTGCATAAAATTGAAATATGTGCTGACTCATACAAATAACCAATATGTGTGGGTCATTACATGAAGCAACACATATTACAATATGCAAACGAAATACAATGAGAAGGAAATGAAACCGAAATTTAATTAAAAGCATGAATTACATCTACTAATTTCATCTGTAAATTCGGATTCGAGACTTCCATTTCCGAACTGTCCACTTAGGACAATTCAGTGAATTTTCACTATCCGGCAAGAAAGACACTGAACGAGTTTTTACGGCTAAAATAAACTACCTATTGTAGTGTGGATTTA
>CATKHJ010012009.1:0-17725 GCA_949750685.1 Vernicia montana | reverse complement strand
GCTTTATTTATTTTAATTCATTCATAATTGTTCATTCATTTAATTGTTCATGAAATTCATTTTAAGTCATTAAGTATTAAATTTTCCAAACTCATTTTAATTAAATAAACCGAAAACCTAGTCCCCGAATCCTCTTTGGTAATCGAGGCTAGTGCACTTTTTCTATTGGGTAATAATTGGAGTCATTAATGGGTTTTCCCTTAAATTTTTCCAAATAAAATAAAATTAAGGTGGCGACTCCCAAAAAATAATTTTCAAAGATCAACCAATCCGAACCCGAGGGTTCCATCGTGAGACCTAACCTGAATGGGCATTTCGATCCCCTCTAGCGGATCGGACCGGTGCTCGGGCGAGGCCTCACAATACCTATTTCATATCATCCATACATATATGTATGCCATTAATACAATACGATTCACAATACCAATGACTGCGAAAATATACCAAATATTATAGCCCAAAATAAATATACAGAATTGAACCATCATAAAACATCTTAATACCAAAATGACCATGGAACTCTAGACTTGTCTCTTTGAGATACATACTCATTATGATATAATCAAAATGGACAAAAATATAGAAACAGACAGAGTAATTCCCAAATGGAAGGACGAGCTTGAGTTTTACCTTGTCTCAACCTCTATAGCACCTAAAAAAAAAAATAAACCACTAAGGGGTGAGATAAAAATCTCAGTGAATACATAATATCAACATGTTATGCCAGCTAAATGATATTAAAGAATATAAAGATCAATGTAGCTTTAATGCCTTCAGGCAATATGAACAATTGGACAATTGAAACTGTTACAATGAGGTTCATTTATGATACCAATATTTGGGATTCAAAGTAAGGCAATTGAATACAATTCACTTTACTTTATTTTATTTTAGCAGAAATTAGAAATTTGACAACGGTATGTTCTCATTCACATTTAGATCGAGTGTCGGCTAATGCTTTGCACACTCATAATAAGTCAAGCGGAAAACTGATCAGGTTTCCTGGCTCGGACCACCCTTCCTAGCTAAGGCGGATACACTATCCCTATCCATCGGGCCTTTTTTACCATGTGCACATAACTGATGTATGCCCCACATCATATGGGGATTTTTGCTTTACATACTTTATAAGATTTCAACAATGGATAGCATTAAGGTTAATCAAATGAACTATAGTACTCATCAAGGAGTAAGATTTCAATGTGCTATCTTTACAACAATGTAAGGTAGACCAAAGGTCTCAAGTGAATGTTTTAATACATTTGGGTTCATAAATGAATATCAATGGAACATAAGTTCAATCAATTAATCCAATGGATTCAATTAATGCATGGTTATACAATGGATTACGCCCATAACATATTGACTATTATGTACACACCTTAAATTCCTTTGCTCCTATTCAACACAAACATAAATGATGATCACCCAGTTCTTCTTGTTCCTTGTCCTTGGGTTCTATATGAACCATTCTAATAGATCACAATTAGATCATTATTTCCTAACTTATCTATAGAACCATGATAGATTCTAATTCCTATACTTTTAGATCTATACTTAGCCACATATCAATCAATAATACCTCACATATCAATACAATTAATAATTAATAATCGATACACATACTTTCTATTAGGTCTAATGGACCTTAGACCAATGTCTAATTCCCTATTCAATTATGTCTCATATTGATTGAAAACATATATCCAATCATCATGCAAAAAGAAGAAGTAAAAACATATCAAAATCTGTCACATGGGTGAAAACCTAGTGGTGGCGCTAGTGGTGGGACAGCCACAGGTGAAAACTCAGTGGTGGCTCCAGTGGTGGGACAATGGAAAAACATCTAGAATTGAAAAATGCTTATCCCACGGGTGGAAACCCAGTGGTGGCGCCAGTGCTGGGATAGCCACGAGTGAAAACCCAGTGGTGGCTCCAGTGGTGGGACAAGCCAGGGGTGAAATCTCAGTGGTGGGACAAGGTCCAGAAGCAAAATGCTTGTCACACGGGTGGAACCCCAGTGGTGGCTTCACCCATGGGACAAGGGAAAAAGTGTCTAGTAATGAAAAAGCTTGTCCCACGAGTGGAATCCCAGTGGTGGGGTCACCTGTGGGACTATGTCCGGAAAGAATATTTTGGGCAACTTTTTATCAATTGCTAGTGAAGGAAATCTCATCACTCAAAACCAAATTTAACCTAACTTCATTATCATCAAATAAAATCAAAACTTTACTCATTTTACCAACCAAAACATGGAAAAATTAAAGATCTTGAAAACCTCTTTTTAGATCAAACCCATTATCACCAAAATGAGAAATTTAGAGACCTATTTTCTTCAAAGTTTAAAACCATTTTTGAAAATCCATTTCCACATACTCAATACTCTTAGATCATGGTTATAAACCATTATCTAGATGCATTTGCTCAAAGAAAAACTCTTTTTCTTGAAATCCATTTCAAACTCAAAAGAAAGAGATGATAAAAAATATCACAAATCTTCAACAAGAAAACATCATTAAATGGAAAGGAGACTTTAGATCTTAGATCAATACCTTTGGATCTTCCTTTTGATGTTAATTTTCTCTTGATCAAAGAAGATAAGAAGAAAAGAAGAAGAAAGAATTTGAGAGAAAAGTTGAGAGAGAAAGTGTTCTTGCTTTTGGAGAGAAAATGAAAAGATGATAAAAATATGATTTTGCTTTATTGTCTTCCAACCCAATGGATGGTGGTGATTCAATCAAAGAAAATGAATGGTTGACTAATTTCCATTCAAATACTTTTAATTTAAAATCAATGAAAATAAAGTGATGCATTGTGACTAGGTTCAATGAACCTTGAAAACATAATTAACCAAATCTCTTACAATTCCAATTCTAGCACAATAAATTTTCATTTGGTCCATACACTTTCCACTAATCACACTTCATGGCAAAGGCTAGTCATCTTTTGACCAATTAATACATATTCAATTCAATCATATTCATATCAACATATATTTACATGGACATCACAATTAATACAAAATAAAATTTAAAATTTATTTAAGCACGATTAACTATTCCGAGGACTACGTTTGGTTCTATTGGTCCAAATGCCATTCAATTTTTCATTACTTTGCCTTTATGACTATTATTTACGAATCACATGGGTATGGGGCATTACATCCTATGTCAATAGGAATAATTGCTTCTGTTCCATAGGTCAAATTGAAAGGCGTCTCTTCAATTGGCTATCTTGGAGTCATTCTGTATGCTCATAGCACATGATGTAGTTCATCTATCTAGCTTCGGCCACATCCATCCAGTCTTCGCTTCAACCCTTGAAGGATTGTTTGATTAGTTACTTCTGTCTTGCCATTTGTTTGTAGATGGGCAACAGACGAGAAGTTTTACTTGATGTGGAGTCCTGAACAAAAGGCTCGCACTTTAGCATTGTCGAACTACTTCCTATTGTCACCGAAGAGCTATTATGGAACACCGAACCTGTATACAACATTTCTCCATAAAAAGTTAATTACTTTGTCAGCAGTAATGGTAGCCAGTGGTTCAGCTTTAATCCATTTGGAAAAATACTCCACTACTACCAAGAGGAACTTTCTCTTACCCGAAGCAAGGGGAAATGGTCCTACTATATCCATCCTCCATTTAGCAAAAGGCCAAGGGCTAGATATAGGTCATTGATCTGTTGCTGGAACATGCTTGCCATTATCAAACTTCTGGCACGAAGAACATTTTCTAACAAAGGCCATTGCTTCGTTCTTCATTATTCGGACAGTAGTATCCTTGTATGATTATCTTTGATACTACCATCTTTCCCCCAATGTGCATTATATAGGAACCCTCATGTATTTCCTTGAGGGCATACTCAGCTTCGCTTAGCCTTAAACATCTTAGCCAAAGAAGTGAATATGCTCGCTTATAAAGGATTCCATTATGTAAGGAGAAGTGAGCACTTCGATGCTTGATTTTCTTGGCTTCTTTTACATCTTCAGTCAGTTCGCCCTTCTCCAAGAAAGTCTTGATTGGATCTAACCAGCATGGTTCTTCGTCTATCTCCATTACCTTAAATATCCTTTGAGAGATTTCGACTGGATGAGTGGCTACAAGTTTGCTGAGACTATCAGCTCTACATTTTTCTCCCCTTAGGATTTTCTAAAACTACAACTTCACTCCTCTGCTTGTCGTCTTCTGGATTATGGCCTTCGTCTTCTGTAGATATTTGACCATGTTATCCTCTTTAGCTTCAAATTCTCCCTTTATTTGTCCTACCACTAGTTGGGAGTCACTGTAGACTATCAATTCCTCCAGGCAAAGACAATTTGAAAAAAGCAATCCCTGGACCATTGCGTCATACTCAGCGACATTGTTGGTAGCTTCAAAATCTAATCCTAAGGCATATTCCAACAGGAATCCTTGAGTACTCTTCAGCATAATACCGATACCACTTCCTTCTCTACCACTGGCTTCATCTACAAATAATTCCTAACTCATCTCAGACTTTGGTGATGGTTGCTTTGGTTGAGATGTCTTCTCAGGATTCTGTTCTTCAAGTTTTTTCTCATGGTCAAAAGAACATTCAGATATAAAGTCTGCCAAGGCTTGAGCCTTAATTATTGACCTTGATTTGTATTGCAATCCATGCTGCCCAAGCTCTACCGACCAACAAAGCATTCTTCTAGATGTTTCTGGCTTGTGTAGAACTCTCTGCAAGGGCTGATCTGTCACCACTACTCCTTGATTAGCTTGCAGATACACTTTGTATTTCTTGGTAGAGAGGAGTAGAGCATATGCGAGCTTCTCTATTGGCAGATAGTTCAACTCCGCTCCTTGAAGGACTCTGCTGAAGTAGTAAATAGGGTTTTGCACTGAACCTTCTTCTCTGATCAATACTGAACTGATTGCGTTATTAGAGGCAGACAAATAAATTAAGACTTCTTTGCCTGGCAAGGGCTTGCTTAAGATTTGTTCTGAACTCAAAAAGGCTTCTAACTCTTCGAATGCAATATGGAATTCTTCTGTCCATTCGAAGGTTAAAGATTTTCTCAGTTTCTTGAAGAAAGGAAGATATTTCTCAGCTGACTTCGACATGAACATGTTCAAAGCAGCTATTCGCCCTGTAAATCTCTGCACTTCCTTGACATTTCTAAGGGCTACCATATCCATAATAGCTTTTACTTTATCTGGATTTAGTTCTATTCCTTTCTCACTAACCATGTATCCCAGAAATTTGTCTCCTTATATGAAAAAAGTGCATTTTTCGGGATTGAGCTTCATCTCATATGTCTTTATAACATTTAGTACTTCGGCTAAATCACAGAGATGATCTTCAAAGGTTTTGCTTTTTACTATCATATTATCAACATACGCCTCAAGATTCTTACCTAATTGATCTTTAAACATCATGTTAATAAGAAGTTGATATGTAGCTCCAGCATTTTTCAAGACAAAAAGCATTGAAACATAACAATAGATACACTTCTTTGTTATGAATGAGGTCTTCTCCTCATCATTTAGGTGCATTTTGATCTGGTGATATTCCTGCTTCGCATCAAGGGATGATAAGAAGCCATACCTGGCTGTAGAGTCTACAAGTTTGTCTATCATGGGTAGAGGGAAAGAATCCTTAGGATATGCCTTATTCAAGTCTGTGAAGTCCACACACATTCTGTAAGACCCGTTTGTTTTCTTCACCAGTACTACATTTGCTAACCAGTCTAGGTACTGGACTTCTCTTATGAACCCTGCCTTCATTAGCTTATCCACTTCCTGGTCAATCACTGCTTGACGCTCTAGACCAAAGCATCTTTTCTTTTGTTTGACTAGTCTGTAAGCAGGATTTATGTTCAACTGATGAGTCATTACCTCAGGCTTTACTCCCCCCATTTCTGCCGAAGACCAAGCAAAACTAAGAACATTGTCAATTAAGAATTGATTGGCTTAATATTTTTGATTTTCTTCCAAAGAGGAATTAATCAACAAGAATTTTTTTGATTCTTCTTCTTTCACTAGAAATTTCTCCAACTGTTCAACTGGCTCAGTTCGCTGTTCTGGAATATAGGTGGCTGCTTCCATCACTGCAACCTTTTCGACTTACACCACAACTGACTTTCTCTTCGCTTTCTTACTATCTTGTTTAGATTCACTTAGCTCTTGTGCCCCATACACACATAATTCACTTCCCTCTGATTTGGGAATAGTCATTCTTAAATGCCTTATATTAATAGAGGCATCGAGCTCATACAACAGTGGTCTACCAAGCAGGACATTATAAGAAAGTTGCATTCTGATTACTACAAACATGGTCATTACCGTCACACTATCAGGGGCAGTCCCAATGGTGAATGGCAGCTTCACCACTCCTGCAGATGGGACTTCAGTTCTGTCTAGAGTGCGAACTGGACTCCCCACTTCTTCCAGATCACTTTTTTTAAACCCCATTTTGGCATAAGCCTCAGTTGTCAACAAGTTAACTGAACTTCCATCATTAACTAGGATCCGCTTCACTATATAATTAGCAATAACTGCCTGAATAATAAGAGGATTTGCATGCGGAGTATGAAGGATACTCCTATCTAGCCTTTTCATAGGGACCTTCGACCCGTTGCAATATACATACTCAGACTATTCTCTTCTTCTTATCAAAGCCTTAGCCTTATTATTGCTAACTGTAACTTTGCCTAGTCCCCAGTTATTCAGTGAATGACACCTGCTGATCCGTTGTTCACTACCTATTTACCTCTATCTTCACTGGATCCTACTTTATCTCCGCCACTCCTTCTCACAAATTTTCCCAAGTACCCTTAACTTATCAATCTTTCGATCTTCTCCAATAATTGTCTACAATCATTAGTATTATGTTTATGGGTATTATGAAAGAGGCAAAACTTACTTTTATCCCTTTTGTTTGGCAGAGCGTTCATGGGATCAGGTCAAACCCAAATGTTCTGATCTTTGAATGTAGCGAACACTTTTGCTGGGCTTATGTTCAAAGGTGTAAACTTGTTTACCTCAAAGTCACTTCTGCTTGTCTGGCTCCGACAGCCTTTTTTTCTGCTTGATGACCGGTTCTTATCTCTTGCTACTGCTTTTTACTCATTCTTTTTTTATTTGGTCACCTCTTTGGAAAGTACTTCAACTTCTGTCTTTCTTCGCTTTGAAAAATGACTGAAGGCAAGTGCATCATCTTGTCTGATACATTTCTGAGCTATGCCCATCGCATCCTCTAAAGTTCGAGGAGCATGTCTGCATAATGCTTTGAAGTAATCAGTATGTGAGGTTCCATTTTGTAATGCTTCAACTGCTCTGGTTTGATCAAGTTAAGTAACCTTAAGAGCTTCGCTATTAAAGCGAGCCATATAGTCTCTCAATGACTCATTCTCTCTTTGCATTACTAATTTCAGATATTGAGTCTTTCTTTTGACTGGAATACTCGAAGCAAAACAGTGCATGAAGGCAGTAGCCAGTTGAGCAAAAGAGCTAATACTCTCTTCTTCCAATGAGTCAAACCATCTGATTGCAACTCCCTCCAAAGAACTTCTAAAAGCTCAACACAGAGCTTCATCACTCATTGTTTGGAGTTCGATGGCATGTTTATAGTCCATGATATGAACTCTTGGATCTGCCTCGCCATTATACTTCTTCAGCGAAGGTAGTTTGAATTTACTAGGCATACGATAATCACTCATGGATTTAACAAAAGGAGATTTGAGGGCCAGCCTCAAACTTTTATCCATTCCCTTCTGATTTCCATCTTTATTGAACTCCTCTAGAAACTTATTCAGCTTGTTTCTCATCTCAACTTCTTCTCCTTTACTCGTTTCTTCCTGTTCTCCTTGGTTTCCTCTAAGCGAAGAAGAACTAGATTCAAATTCATCACTCCTTCGTCCCCTTCTCTTGGAAAGTCCTTCCAGGTTATCTCGCTCTCTAGATCTACCCCTCCTCTTGCTATTTCTCCTACTACTTCGCTCAACATCATTTCTATCATGATGACGTGAGGTTTGTCTTCTCTATCATACCTTTCTCTATCACGTCCATGCACACATTCCCTTCTAGGTGGATACATCTCTACAGCATGTTCCCTTCTAGGTGGAGTTATATATGCATCCTCTTCTTCTTCTATTGGTAGTTCTCCTCTTTCTGCACGTACAGCATCCGACCTCACTCTTTCCCCTTCTCCTCTTATCATTGCTTGGTTTTTCGTCAGTATAGGATCTCTCTCAGTCTGATCCTCAAAATTCAATTGTCCTGTTATCCTTCTTCTGGTAATTTCAGGGACAATACTAATAGTCTGAACTAGAGGTATTTGTTGTTGTTGAGTGACCTGTACAGCAGAGGCAAGAGCGTTTAAAAGTTGCAATGCGGGGGTGAGATATGGGTTGGAGGCAGTATGAGGAGTAGTACTAGAACCTAGAAGGATCTGTTGAGCGATTAATGTGCTTAGAGATTGTAGGGAGGCATTTAAGTCGATGGTTGTAGGAGTTTGAGTGTTTGTAGGTGGAGGGGGTGATTGTTGAGAGTGAGTAGGGCTTGGAGAACTGTTTGGATCAGAATGAGTCATGGTTATTTTGAATCAACAAAGACATCAACTAACGTTTCCCACAGACGACGCCATTTTGATGAGTGTTAAATCAAGTAGTATTGTTTGAGCTAGATCTCAGTTGTTGGGCCTTGATAAATATGTCCCGCAAAGAAGAAAATAAAGTCAAGAGGGCCAGGCACAAGAACCTCCGACGATCAAGTCAATTTAGGTTTTATGATTTTTGTGAAAAGAAAGGAGATAAGAGAAGTATAGAGTTCAATTTACCTCTAATGTGGTTCTTCTCTTCCTTTTTATATGCTCCCAGCCCTTTAGGTTAAAAGGGCAATTAAGGAAAGATAAGTGATACCTTTTGATTGATGGGGTCAGTACATAGGTTTTGAAAGATAAGTTATGAGCCTGTCCTTGTTCAATGACAAATAGTCGGTGTGTCAGTAGGCGTGGGTACGCCACATAAATATGACTTTCTTCTGACAAAAGCGAGGTGACATTGGTATTTTGTGACCTCAGCCTTCTTTAGGAAGCTTGCTAAACAAGTTACATTTAATGAGAGAAAGACGAAGAGCTTTTAAGAGAAGGGCAAAGTGGTTTCTTCGCCTAAGGCTTTGAGGTTTGATCCCTTGGGCTTGTCTTATATGGGTCCTTAATCTTACTATGATGTTTCGTCATGGTGAGCTTATTTTTCCTTAAGCCCATTATATCGTTGGCTATTTTTATCCCTCCTCAAGGAACAAATCAGATTATGATTTCAATTTTTTTTATATCAACATCATATTCATGGTCGACCTCAAAATCACAAACAATTAAAGAATAAAAAAAACACTTCAAACATTTCTAACTTTTGTAACTATTGAGAGTTACTGGATATATAATATAATTTTAAATTCTAATTATTTAAAATTACTGCAAAGTATTATTGTAGATATTTTTCTTATGTTGAATTGAACATTAAAATTCTAATAATTAAATGTTTTAAATCACAACTATTTGCCAATTGAATTATACGTTAATTTTATAGTACTCATGCATGTTTTATATATACACTGACAATAGAAGGTATTTAAGGACAAAAATAACTGATTGTTAGTTGCAAGTATGTCTCTTTGTACTAAAAAAGGATGAAGAAGTTCCTAAAAATGATATTATTAGGCAAATATACAAATTTTAGAATAGTTGAAGAAAGAAGGTAGTTAATTTGATTTGTTTCAATGAGATAATTACATAATAAATGACATATTTAGAAAACAACATAATTAAAACAAACTTAACTTAGATATTATAATATTAGCTTGCCAACTCTAAATTAACCCTACAATAAAAGAATTGAATTGGTTTAGATAGCTGTTTAGAAAAATTAAAAAATAAAAAACAGAGCTCCAATCCTAAAACCTTTGTTACTAAACCAAAAAAATAACAGAAACAAACAAACAAACTATAGCAGCAAAACAGAAAATCTTTATGCATGGGACGTTAACAATAAAAAGGCTAAGCCATCTTCTCTTTCTCCTTGGCTCTCTCTATCAGAGGAGTTCCAGAGATAGAATTTTTCCATTTGAAAAGATATTGCACTGCACGTTAATGGTTTTTTTTTAAAGACTTTGCCTTTGTACTTTGAATGTTTCTTCTCTTTTCCTGCAAAAAAAAAAAAAAAACATAAAATTATTTTTTGAACCACAAATTTAAAAAAATAAATAAAGAAAAGTTGAAAATTTTAAAAAAATCTGTCATTTTCTTGATTAAACAAAAACTTATGGTGATTCATTACCAACCACTATCATTTCTGTTTTATTTCTTTATATGACTTCTGGAGTTAGCTTAGACAGCTATGACAGCTGGGAGTTTCTGTGGTTTGAAACCGTTGCTGTTCAGTCTCAAACCTTCAAGATTTGAGGTAATGTTCTTTATATACATATGCATATGATATGATTTATATTGTATATAGGAAATTAATTTTGTTTCAATATCTGCTATGGGCATTTAGAACATGGTTTGTTTACCTTCATGTTCCTATCCAGCATCTTTCCATTGTTATGAAAATGCTAAGTGAGATTTTTGTTCTTCTAATATGGCCATTACATATAACTCCTCCTTTAAGTCTCCAACAATGATTTTAGTTTTGAAACAAATAAAAATTCTATTTGTTCATTTTCTTCATTAACATCACGATTTCTTCCTGCCACATATTATCCGAAACTGTTACATTAAAAATGTTTCATGAGCATGTAATGTGAGTCAAATAGAATTTGCAATGAAGCAAGAGATGCAGCTTTTATAGGAAGACTATAATAGCAATCTAAATATCTTGGCAATGATTAATCAATTCGCTTTAATGATCATGAATACATACAGTCATATTATAGAAATGATTTCATTTTTCATTTTGAAATGCAAAAGGTTGTACTATCTCAGGAATTCATCCGATAAGATCATGCAAACTTGGAATTGATGAATTTTAATAAAATAGGAAATTCTGAAATATATGCATATGCTTTGTGTTTTTGTTTTTTTGTTCTGTAATATATGCAAATGCTTTGATATTAAAATTTTAAATCTCCTGGATAAGTTATGTGGTGTTGGGCTTAGCAATAATGACAGAAACAAGAATATTGCAGCAGATATTGAAAAGCGCTCGCTTACCAAAGAGTCAGAAGAACTCATTGAAAGGACCAAAGATGGAACGTTCACGTCGATGTACAGGCAACTTCATCCTAATGATGGAACTTCGGAAGAAGATCTTTACCTTCAGGGACATCATTGACCTGCCACCTTGTGATGAAACTGAGAGCATAACTGAAGTAGCAAAACTCACCTTCCTCTTTGCAACAATTAAATTGAAAATATAAGAAACTACCTATTGAATCTCAAACCATTTGCACTCTTGCAGCTAATCATAAGAACCATGAAAGATCTGCACAAGGTTCACCCTGAAATCATATCCAGAAATCAGCTATCAGAAATTAAAGGAGCACGTAGCGACAAGGTTAACCATTTTTATGCATCATGAATTAACTTCGAGTAATTGTTGAATGCTTAAAGGTCCAAGTTAATTATCAACATACATGTTCAAACAGGTTATCGACTGCTTTTGTGAGGCATTGAAATCTACTGGAGATTCATGGATGTTGAATCAAGAATGGTTGGACAAAGTGACATCTGATAAATTTAACAGTAATGACAAACTCAATTCAGAAAAGCTTGGTAAGTTGTATAATTTATCCAGGATGTATCGTTCTGATTTTTTTGCATCCTTTTGGATCCTGAACAAAGAAAACAATCTCATTAGAAAATTTAAGAAATAAAGCATTACAGAATTTTAAGAGTCGAGTGTCTTCCGTTTCTTTCTTCTTGAACTTCACAGCATCCAAATGAAACCGATACAATTTTGAATTTTGTTGGTCGATTGTGATGACATTTATTTGTTATTGTTGCTTCTCTTGGCAGTTGATATGGCACTGACAATGCTCAATTGCATAATTAACATACTGAAAGAAAAGTTTGATATGATGGATGACGATGACATGCATAAAATTAGTCTACAACATAGTTCATTTGGTAAAATTTTAGTTGGGTCCTATTCAGAGAACAACTCCTCATGTTGTGCTTCTCCTGTCACTCCAACATCTGTTCTTCCACCACAGTTTATGGGTTCTCCCAGTTCTGATGAATTTGCAAATAGTTCTAGCTATAGCTCGTCGTCTCTTCTCCGGTCTTTGAGAATTCAAGCTGTGGGGAAACTGAACCCAATCGATATAAAACGCCTCTCATTCCATGTGCCTCCAAATGTGGGAGCCCAAGACTGCAGTATGTTGAACTTAAAGAATAATGAGGATGAAACAATGGCAGAAATGGAAGCAGAGAGCAAATCAGCAACTCTGAAGAATGCAGACGAAGAATTAATCTTTGAAATGGAAGCAAGCAGCAACTCTGAAGTAACAAGAGCTGCAAATTTTGATAATGCTAGAGATTGCAATACCAAAAATGGATTGCCAGAGATTGCAACAACTAAGACAAATGCAACCACCGAAGTAAGCAGCAACTCTGAAGTAGCAAAAACTGCAAATGTTGATGATGCTAGAGATTGCAGTATCAGAAATGGATTACCAGAGATTGCAACGACTGAGACAACAACAACCTCTGAAGTCAACAGCAACTCTGAAGTAACAAAAGCTGCAAATGCTGATGATGCTAGAGATTGCAGTATGAGAAACGGATTACCAGAGATTGCAACGACTGAGACAACAGCAACCTCTGAAGTCAACAGCAACTCTGAAGTAACAAAAGTTGCAAATGTTAATGATGCTAGAGATTGCAGTATGAGAAATGGATTACCGGAGATTGCAATGACTGAGACAACAGCAACCTCTGAAGTCAACAGCAACTCTGAAGTAACAAAAGCTGCAAATGTTGATGATGCTAGAGATTGCAGTACCAAAAATGGATTACCAGAGATTGCAATAACTGAGACAATTGCAACCACTGAAGTCAGAGAGTTGTTAATGTCACCAGCTACATTGTCACCAAATGTAGCACCAGTTGTACCAGCTGTTCCCTTGCTGGTACCACCACCCATTATACAGGCCAATGTAGGAGCATCACTGCCACCAACTGAATCATTACCACCACCTATTTTGCAACTAAATGTAATACCCCCACCTCCAACTCCACCACCTATTCTGCAACCAAATGTAGTAGCCACACCTCCAACTCCACAACTACCACCGTTTGTGCAACAACCAACACTGGTAGCCCAACTACCACCTTCCCCACCACCACCACTGCCGCAACGACCAGCCATGTTACAGGTTAATATAGCAAAAACAGGTGTCCCACCACCACTATCACCTCTGCCAGAACCACCACCAACACCACCACCGTCCCCTGTGACACAACATAATAGAGCAGCATATGCTCTACCGGCAGTGCCAGCCCCACCCCCACCACTACCAATGACATCAGGAACAGCAACAGCAACACTTCCACAACCACCACCTCCACCACCCAAGACATCAGGAATTACAATAGGATTACCAGCTCCACCACCACCATCCATGACGTCTTCGACGGGATCAATGCCATCGTCACCACCACCAACACACATGCCACTTGCAAATGGAGCTGCTCCACCACCACCTCCACCTGGTGCAGGAAGATCTTTACGTCCCAAGAAAGCACAGACAAAATTGAGGAGATCAAGTCAAATGGGTAATTTGTATCGGGTTCTCAAGGGGAAGGTAGAAGGGGCAAATCCAAAAGCTAAATCATGCAATGGAAGAAAGAGTTCAGGTTCAACCAGTGGTGGTGGTGGAAAGGGAATGGCTGATGCACTAGCAGAGATGACAAAGAGGTCTACTCTTTGAAGAACTCAAACGCTAGATTATGATACATTAACTTTATTTGAAGGTCACTATTTAAGAACTTGAGCTATAAATCTTCTTAAACCCCCTCCTTTTTTTGTGTCTCAGATCAGCATATTTCCAACAAATTGAAGAAGACGTTCAAAAGTATGCAAAGCCAATAGCACAGCTAAAGAATGCCATCAGTGATTTCAATACTAAGGACATGACAAAGCTGATAAAGTTTCACAAAGATGTTGAATCCGTCCTTGAGAAATTAACTGATGAAACACAGGTTACTATAACAGAAAAGACTGTCCATTTCAGTTCCACTATTGCTCAAAAGTTATATGTTCCATTCCATAATCAGATCAGCAATTCTATATGTCTCAGGTGCTTGCAAGGTTTGAAGGTTTCCCTGAAAAAAAGTTGGAAGCAATGAGAGCTGCAGTTGCACTATACGCAAAATTGAATGGAATAGTGACTGAACTACAAAATTGGAAGATAACGGCTCCCTTGGGGCAACTCCTTGACAGGATTGAACGTTACTTCACTAAGGCAAGCTTGTTATAGGCCTTACTACGAAGTTATCTTTTCAATTTCCAAAATTTTACACTAAATGAAAGAATACCATGCATATATACATTCAGGTCAAAGGAGAAATAGACGCCTTGGAGAGAACCAAAGATGATGATGCCAAGAAATTTCAAAGTCAAAACATCCACTTTGACTTCCATATCCTTGTACAAATCAAGGAAGCAATGGTTGATGTTTCCTCCAGCTGCATGGAATTGGCACTCAAGGTAATTAACATTGTGTTCTAAGGTAGATATCAGGACAATGGTTAACATTTTGTCTTTCTTTTTGGATTTATTCAGGAAAGGAGAGAAACAAAAGGAGAACCTACAAAAGCTAATACTAAATTGCTTTGGAGAGCTTTTCAATTTGCATTCAGAGTTTATAGTTTTGCTGGTGGACATGATGAACGTGCTGACAAGTTGACAAGGGAATTGGCTCATGAAATAGAGATTGATTCCCAGAACAAGTAATTATTTAGTACAACTTGAACTAAACTCCTTATAGCATGTCTTCAAAGGAAAAAAAAAAAAAAAAAAAAAAGAGGAAAGAAACCCATTATAGCAAGTGTTATACACTACATACTATGAGAAACATTTCCAGTAAAATGATCTCGATGTAGCATGATTAGGCTCTTCTTTTGTTTTGATTTTGAGTAAATAGGACTTAATTTCTAGCTATAATACTCCCATGTGTAATATTTATATATGTAATTTTGGAGTTTTACAATATTAAGTGACTGGTTTTTTAATTTGTTAATTTTTTTTTTTTTGCAACAGTCAATTATTACAATAAGTAATGAATACAGGCACCATTTCAAACATTTAATTCTTGTTCTTTTTACTTCTCCTTTCTATGTATGTCACTGTTTATATTTGCATTGCAGCACAACTACTCTTACATGCAAATAATAGTTGCACAATTAAATCTTGAAAAATGAAATTAAATTTCAAAAATAACAATTTCTAACGATAATTCTAAGGTCATTAGCTAATACCCATTTTGATATTTTGTTTCAAGAGAGCGAATGTTATTAGGCCAATTTACCATTTTAGGAATTTTTTTGTAAAATATTTATCATTTTATGTCTTTTTTAAAAATATTTCTAATTTTAGGTATTTTTAAAAATTAATTCCAAATTTAAATTTTTTTTTACTGAGTCTCGGTCAACATAAAGGCTTGTCCGCTAGTGGGACAAGCAGACTGCTTGTTTTTCCACACTTTAAGCTTTTTTTTTTTCTTTTTTTTTTTCAGCAAGCTTTAATATGAATGAAAATTTAACATTCTTAAATTAAATTATCATTAACACATATAATTACTAAATATAATACTAATTAAAAATAATTATCATGTACTTATTAAAATTTATTTACGGATTTAAAAAAATATATAGTTAATAATTAAAACATAATTCTAAAATACAATTTGGAATAATAATTCTAATTAATTTTTATCTTTCTTATATTTCTATTTAATTTTTCATAATTAATAATAAAAATTATATATTATTCATAATAAATACAATAATATTATTTATACACTTCGTTTAATTATTTCATCTACGTTAATTATTCATTATATAAAATATAACATCCCTCTTAAAATTATTAATTATCTTAAATATAACATAATTATTATTATATTAATTTATTTTATATAATTATTTAAATTATCTAATTTTTCTATTACTTATATTCATTTACAATAAATAACATAAAAAATAAAAAATAAAAAAAAAAGAGGGAGAAAGACCAAAGTAACAAAAAAATTTGAAAAACTTGTATGGTATGAAAAAAAAAAAAAAAAAAAAAGTTGTTCGCTGGTTTGACTAGCGGACATAGTTGCCCAGCCAGCTCAGACCAAAAAAACCTAAATTTGGAATTAATTTTAAAAAAACCTAAAATTAGAAATATTTTAAAAAACACTGAAAATGGTAAATATTTTATAAAAAAGTAATAAAATAGTAAATTGGCCTCAAATCTCCTACCTTCCTTTAATTACTCCTACACTTCCTAAACATATACAGAGAATAATTCCTAATCAAGGATATATAATCATACAAGAGATACAATTACCATATTTACAATTGTTACCATAATAGCTAATACTCCCCCCTCAAGTTGGTGCATGAAGATTGCAAATGCCCAACTTGCGAAGGAAAGACTTGAAGTGTTGTTTGCCAAGCACCTTTGTGAATATATCAGCCAGCTGTGTATGTGTGGAAACATAAGTAGGATGAATGTTGCCTGACTGTATCTCATTGCGAACAAAATGACAGTCCACTTCAATATGTTTTGTTGGTTCATGAAAGACCGGGTTCTTGCCTATATGCAAGGTTGCTTGGCTATCGCAATAAAGATGCATGGGCTTTGAATGCACAATGCCTAGGCTGAAAAGAATCCCTTTAAGCCACTTCAATTCACATATAATTGTGGCCATCGATTTGTATTCCGCTTCGGTAGAGGATCTAGACACGGTCTGTTGTTTTTTAGTCTTCCAAGATATTGGTGAATTACCCAACAATACAAAATAACCTGTGAGTGATCTTCGTGTCAACTGGCAAGCAGCCCAATCTGAATCACACCAGCTATAGAGTTGCAAATTACACTCACGCCGTAACAAAATTCCTTGTCCTGGAGTGCCTTTCAAATATCGAACCACTTTCAAAGCTGCTTCCCAATGCGCCTCCCTCCATGAATTTACTATTTTATTACTTTTTTTATAAAATATTTACTATTTTAAATGTTTTTTGAAAATATTTCTAATTTTAGATTTTTTTAAAATTAATTTCAAATTTAGGTTTTTTTGGGCTGAGCTGGCTAGACAGCTCTGTCTGCTGGTCAAACCAGCGGACAAATTTTTTTTTTTTTTTTTTCATATCATACAAGTTTTTTAATTTTTTTTATTACTTGGGTCTTTCTCTCTCTCTCTCTTTTAATTTTTTATGTTATTTATTGTAAATGAATATAAGTAATAGAAAAATTAGATAATTTAAATAATTATATAAAATAAATTAATATAATAATTATTATGTTATATTTAAGATAATTAATAATTTTAAGAGAGATGTTATATTTTATATAATGAATAATTAACGTAGATGAAATAATTAAACGAAGTGTATAAATAATATTATTATTTTTATTATGAATAATATATAATTTTTATTATTTTTATTATTAATTATGAAAAATTAAATAGAAATATGAGGAAGATAAAAATTAATTAGAATTATTATTCCAAATTGTATTTTAGAATTATGTTTTAATTATTAACTATAT
>CATKHJ010011996.1:0-11269 GCA_949750685.1 Vernicia montana | reverse complement strand
TACACATCCAATAAAATTTATTTAATTATAAATCATTTCATTGAATTAATATTAATTTCCTTATATTTATACATCTAAAAAATAAAATTTTTAGATATTTATTTATACACATAATTTTAATTCAACATATATTTTTCTCATGTAAATTACTATAATTAAATTAAATCTAAATATTTCGCCACAAATATGACGAATAACTTGAAATGATTCGAATCCCATCATTCCCCTTTTCTTGAAATGATTCGTCCTCGAATCAAGCTCCATGGAATTGCATCATGTGCCAAGAAACTTGAAGCTTCCTTTGTATGTATCAATATATCTAAAATTAATACCTAAATTTAATAACTAAAATTAACAAAATTAATTTAGACACATAATACTAACTAAATTACACATAATTAATTAATTATAATTCAACACCTATTTTTCTAATTTCATTAACAAACTACCAACTATTGAAAACATATTTTACAAATCTTAATAAATTACAATTAAAAAAAATGCATTTATTCAAAACTAAAGACATAAAAAAATAAAGGAAATATCTATAGATGGATTTAGTTTAAAAGGAATAATAAATACCTGAAGCTAAAGACCCGGTGACGACGGCAACGAGCAGTGACGTTCGATCAACGATCGGCGGTAGCAGGACACCCGATCTGACCTGGTTGCTGATGGTGGGGAGGGGGGCTGCTGTGTATAGGGGTTTGAGGTAGAGAACAGATCTTGAAGAGGAAACCATAACTGCGGGTTTTAATTCGAATTTAGAGACTAAAACAATTAGTTGCCAAAATAGTCACTATTTAATTTTTAATGAAACTACATTGTTCCATTAAACGAATTTAGCAACCAACACTACTCGCTAAATTAAGTCTCTAATTAGAGACTAAAAACCTAGTAGCTAATATTGAAATTAAATTTTCATTTTAAAAAAATAACTTTGTGATTAATAAATTAGTAGTCGCTAAATTTAGAGACTAATATGATCGGTTGCTGAATCATTTGCGCCATGAAGTTGCTCTCTCCCACCATAACTTTGTCACATTTTAGCGACAAGATTACATTTAGTCTCCCTTTAGAGACTAACTAGCAACTAATATGTAATATCAAATCATTGCGCAATTTTTTGTTGGCATTTTTAGCGACTAAATAGTTGCAAATTAATCGTTAAATTTATGAAATGTTTCAATCTCCTTAATTTAATCGCTAATTGGTCACTATTTAGAGATGGAAATATTTAGTCTCTAAAACGTGTGTTTCTAGTAATGTTAATAGCACCTGGCCGCATCTGAGAGAAGACTAGGGTCACATCTTGTTGTTGACAAAGTAATGATGTTTGCTCATTTGCAGGTCGACTGTCAGCCCTTGAGTCTTGTGCTTAGTGACCTTTTTTGTGTTACTCGGAGGTGTCAAGAACAATAGCTTGCGTGTGTGGGGTTCACTTGAAGGAAATATCGGGGCAAACTCTCATTGTGCATGTAAGTTGCAACATAGTCTAGTGACATGGCAATTTTGTGTCGGGGCGAGGTGGATCTTGGCTGCTGTCAGGCAATTGCTAAATAATTAAGGTGTTTGTAGACCTCTCATTATGCCTTGGGCCTGCTTGTTTTGAACCACACTTATGCCTAGTGACTTGGGCTGCTATAGTCTATTAGCCAGAGCTTCTGGTATGAATGAGCTTCACATTTTAGGCTCATAAGGAGATGCAAGATTTATCCCTCATCAATAGTATTGCGGAAGACTTTTTTTTTTTTTTTATAACCCTCCACTTCAAGTGTAGTAAAACTCGAAAATGAAGTTTTCTTTTTTTTTGGAACTTCTGAACTTGGGGTTTTTTCCTATGATATTTTGGAAAAATATTTAAAAAGAACAAATAGAGAAATTAAATACTAATTAAACTCTTAATTTTTTATGTAACGAAAATTTGGTATCTAAATGATGAAGCTGATTCTAGTCGAGATAGAATAGTTTAATATTCTCTTTGGTTGAATCTGAGTTGGTGCGACCTGTAAGAAGAAATGAAAGTCAAGTGGGCTAGGATTGATGCCTAGCAAAGCCACTCCGATGGTCAAGTTAGTTGATTGACTCGATTTCAATGAAACACACAATTTCAATAAACTCTCTGTGTTTGTGTGTTCTTAGAGTATATGTATCTATGTACCTGTGAAGGTTATTTTTTGAGGTATTTATAGATTGTGAGTACTTACATAGATTGAGTATGGATTTCTAGACCGATTCAGATTAGGATGGCTTTTTTGTATGTCTTTGCTTCGAACTAGGAACCGAACTGATGAAAATATTTGATCTTATCTTTCTAATCTTTTGGGCTTTTAGTCATATTGGGTTGGGATTGGCCCAATAATCCTTCTGATCTAGTTCGGTATTATTTATCCCTTATTAGAGGCCCCCCTGTTTCAGCGAAGTGAGCACTCTTGTGAACTTTGGTAGAAACAATCTGAATAACTAGTCAACTTTCAGCGATCTTGTTTAGTCTATTTCAGCATCCCTTTGCTTCGGTTCGAGACCCTTTACTTCGTTTAAGAATTTTGAAAGTCCATGGCACATCTCTACGCGTTTGACAAAAATTAGGCATTTAATGCTAAAGTACCTTTTTCTTACATGGCTTGATCACGGCCATGAAGTCACAGAGTCACACTTCATCTCTGCCGCCTTTTAGATTTTTGAAATGATTATCCAGTGCGTTTTTCTAGGGTTTTATTTTTCTATAAAAACCCTTTCTTCTCCACTTCTTGAAGCTTCTTGTGTTTTCAATCTATCAGAAATCATTTCTTCTGTTAGCTTTTCTCAGCATTCTTTTTCTCTCATTTCTCTTTACTTTCTTTAATTTCATACTGCAATGGCTCCCAAAAAGGATGAAAATTCCTACCACAATATTAGAACAGATCTATAGAATATTTAGGGAGACATTGCCTCCACTCTGAAGAACTCATATTTGAGTGGCTTTGCTAAAAACTTAGAAGACCAAGAGAAGTTTGCAGTAGACTTCGCCAAATCTTCTGATAGGATCTATGTCAACCTTAGTGTCTCGGACTCTGTGGAGATGACTAAGGATAATGATCACATCATCTTTTTCTATCATCAAATAGATGCGGGTCTTCGATTCCCTCCATCTGCTTTTTTGGTAGAGTGCTTCAACTACTTCTATATTAATCCCTGGTGTTTTCTCTGAAATCTGGTCAGGATTTGCATCAATTTGAAGTAGTATACAAAGCTCTAGGACTTCGCCCCATGGCGAGGACATTCCAATGCTTCTTTAAATTCATTCACTCAAACAACAGGCGGGTATGGTGCACTGGCTCGAAGCCTAGGCGAACGCTCTTTATCAATAAACCTAACAAAGTGAACAACTAGTACACAAAGTTTGCTACTGTGGTGGTCAAAAAAAAGTACCGAGGTGGTGAAGGCTTTGGTTTTAGAGGAGCTCTCTAAGTTCCTGCAGTTTATGGCCTTCTAGACATCCCTAAGAATCTGTTGCCTGAGGAAATCATCGCCATGGAGACCTTTATAAAAGATAAATGCTCTTACGACATGAGGAAGCTTGAGTTCACTTCTCAAATCAAAGATGCCCGAGGGAAGACTATGCGTCTCGCCATTATGGAAATTAGGGGTGAGTTTTCACCTTTTTCTGACTTTGTCGTCCTTTTCTCAAGGCTACCTTTTTAATATATTTACCTACTTTGTTTTGAAGTCTAGCTCACCAATAAAGACAATACTTACAAAAAGATCCATGACTTATCTAAGGGCTTGACTCCTCTCCCATATAATGAAGCTGCCTTTCTTCCTCTTCTGGTTGAGTGTTCTGGTGAGCTTTAAGCTGCTACTGCTGCTGGCTAGGGTGTTAAAACATCCACTGGGGAGAAGAGGAAGGCATCTCCTCCCCAAGTCAAACATATCCCAAAAAAGAGTAGAAGGTTAGTGAAAGCAATAGCCGCCAACTCTTTAAGAACTACAACAACTGTTGAAGCTACTTCAGTAGCAA
This sequence comes from Vernicia montana, assembly GCA_949750685.1. NCBI lineage: Eukaryota > Viridiplantae > Streptophyta > Magnoliopsida > Malpighiales > Euphorbiaceae > Vernicia > Vernicia montana. The sequence continues at coordinate 7,269 of CATKHJ010011996.1, read as the reverse complement.
AGCCAATTATTGAGGCTACTTCAGTAGCGAGGCCAATCATTGAGGCTACTTTGGCAGCGAAGCCAACTACTGAGGCTTCTTCGAGGCCAACTGTTGAAGCTACTTCAGTAGCGAAGCCAATCCTCCCCACTTGTCCATTTATCACTGTCTTGGACTCCAGTAAGGGTAAGGATACCCTCACTGTCACTAAACTCATCCGCAAATCCACAGGTGATTCTTCTTCATCTTCTGAGCATACTACTTCTGACTCATACAGTGATGTTCTTTTTAACAGTAAGATTTTTGATATGATAGTTGAGCGGGTTCACAAGGGGGTACCAACTCCACAAATTGTTGACGAGGTCATCCGACCATACGTGGAGAAGACCTTATCTTGTGAGCCTACTCATAACCGTGAGCCTAAGACTGAGATAGGTATATTTTTTATTCATCATGGGACTCCACAAATCTTTTCCTATGATGATCTCTTCAATCTAGCAAGTTTACACTTATTTTTGTCTTTTTTCTTTACAAACTGTTTTTATACTTATGCTAAATTCTAATCTCTTATTTTTCAGTAATTGAGAGTTCAGAGCAGTCAGCTCTTGCAATTTTACCTCTTCAGCTCGTTTCCATGGAAGACTTTATAGACCAAATGGAACGAGCCGATACCTTTATACTTTCTTCCGTTGTTCCTGTCTCGAATCCTGATCTTCTTTTTGAGGTTGGTGTAGATGACGGACTGCCTCCTTCGATAAATGCTGAGAAGGGGGAGTAGGAACGAGTAGCAAATGAGGGCCAAGGTACTGAATTAGCCCCTAATGTTGAAGAAACCAAGACTAAAGTGGCTCGAGAATCAAGGGTAGATAGAGTTAAAGTAATAGAGCCAGTCTCTCAAACTGATCCTTCGAAATTATCACCCCGAGGTGAAATCTTGGATGAGGGCACTTCGCTACCTCCTAAGCGAGCCGAGCTTGAAGTCCCCCTGACTTTAGAGCCTGCTTTCCCTGAGTAACTTCTACTGGATTCAGAGTCAGCTCTTGACGAGGTATTCCTATATATTTACATCATTTGTTTTTTATACTGTCATTTTTTGTTTCATTTATTCTGGCTTAGTCTTTCAGTTGACAAAGCTCAATAAAGAACTTGGAGAAAAGCTAACAGAATTTGCTTGGTACCGATGTGTGGTACGAATGGCTTTTTGTTCAAATCAAGACATAATCAACAAGCAAAATGCTGCCAACCTAACTCTGCGTTCTTCTAGTCAAGAGATGACAGGAAAGCTAAATTTTGAGATTACTTCCTTGCGAGCTACTTTGGAGGAGGAGCAATAGAAACAGGTGGACTTAAATGAGTAAGAGGTCTTGTGAATGGAAGCAAGGAGGCTGGCAGGGGAAAGAGACCACTATAAAGGTCTCTTTACACAAAAATCGGACGACTTAGAGCATTATCAACGAACTTGAATGCCAAACTAATGGATCTTGAAGCTAAGGTCAAAAGTAGAGATTTAGATCATCAAAAGATCGTAGAAGAGCTCCGATCCGAAGATGAAAAACTGAAGGCTGAAATGTTTGATCTCAAGGAGCAGGCCAAGGACTATCCTGTATTGATAAAGAACTTTGAGGTCGCTGAGAAGCAAATTGAAGACTTCAAGGTCAAGCTTAACAGCTCTGAATGTCTTCACAAGAAGGCTGAGGAGGAGAAGGCTACAATTATTCAATACTTCTTAAATTCTTCTGAATACAAGCGTCGAATGGCCTTGGATTTGAAAGCAAAAGCCATAAATTGCTTTAATATGGCTATGGACACTTGTGCTGCTAAATTCCTCGAAGTCCTTGCCTATGTACCGAAGTGAGTGTTCGTCCTAACTAGCTCGGCCTCATCACCTACTTCGTCCAGTTCAGTTCGCCCTATTTCCATTTCGACTCCTCCAACTGCTCCGAGCTCACATCAACAGCCTCCCGAGCTTCGAGCTCATTTTTTTATTGTAATCAATTCAACAATTAATACAATTATACAATTTTCTTTTAACTGCTTCATATAGCCCATTTTTATATCATTATTTAATTTTCTTCTATATCTTACTTATACTGGACTTTTATTTCTTTAAAGTATACCTTAGCTTTTGATCTTTCATCTTTACCAAGCTTCTCGAATTGCTTAGTTACTTTCTTTGTCATGCCTAATACTGACTTGTTTGCAAGGTACTAATTTTTAACAAAGGACTCTTTATTCTTGGACTTATGTTTGGCCTTTTACTAGACTTTTGTTTCCTTCTCAGAAAAATTGCCTTACGGCCTGCTTATTATGCCCTTTTCCTTTCTAAATGAGAGTTGTTCCTTGGTTTTTATCTATCAGTAACTATGTTTTTCACTTCCTAAACAGAGAGTTACCTCGCGGTCTTTCGCCTAGCTTTTACTAGGTCTTTTACTCTCTCAACAGAGAGCTATCTAGCGGACTTTCACCTAGCATTTCCTAGGTCCTTTATTCTCTCAACAGAGAACTACCTCATGGTCTTTCACCTAGCATTTCCTAGGTATTTTATTCTCTCAATAGAGAGCTGCCTCGCGGTCTTTCGCCTAGCTTCCCTAGGTCTTTTACTCACTTAACAGAGAGCTCCCTCGCGGTCTTTCGCCTAGCTTCCCTAGGTCTTTTACTCTCTCAACAGAGATCTAATTCACAAATTTTAATGATACCAAATTTTATTTTGGAAGAAAGACTTTTAATATTTCTATTGATAATACATTTTGAGATGTTAAATATTCCAAGTATGTGGAACTTCGACATCTTGCATTGTTATAAGCTTATAAGTGGCTGGTCCTACTACTTTTTTAACATTAAAAGGGAAACCCTTCCCATTTAGGTGCTAGTTTGCCAGTTCCATCCCTTTTGCCTGTGGTTTTGAGATATCTCATGACTAGATCTCCTTCATTGAATACTCGAGTCCTTACTTTTTTGTAAAATAGTTGGCAGCTCGCTGCTTATAAGCGGCCATTCTAATACTCGCTTTTTCTCGATGTTCCTCAAGGAGATCTAGGTCTATCCTTCTTTCTTGATCATTATCTTTACTGCTTGAGAAATAAATCCTTCCACTAGGTAACCCGATGTCTAATAGAATAACTGCTTTGGTGCCATATGTCAAACTGAAAGGATTTTCTCTTGTAGGTTGGCTTAGAGTAGTTCGGTATGCCCATAGAACATGATGGAGCATGTCTGTCCAGCTTCGGCCATATGCGTCTAACATTCATTTCAGCCCTTGGAGAATTGTTCGATTGGTCACTTCGGGTTGCCCATTCGACTAAGGATGAGCTACTGATGAGAAGTGTTGCTTTATATTGAGTCCTGAATAAAAAGCTCTTACCTTGGTATTATCGAACTCCTTTTCGTTGTCGCTGACGAGCTGATATGGTACTCCAAACCTACAAACAATGTTCCTCTATAATAAATTGATTACTTTTTCAGCTGTTATGGTCCCAAGTGGTTCTGCCTCCATCCATTTTGTGAAATATTCAACTATGACTAGAAGGAAATTTCTTTGTCCTGAGGCTATTGGGAAGGGTCCTACTATGTCAATACCCCACTTCGCAAAAGGCCATGAACTAGTGATCGACATTTACTCTGCTACAGGAATATGTCTCCCACGCTTATATCTTTGGCAAGAGGGGCATTTTCTGACAAAGGCAATAGCTTCTTCCTTCATTCTGGGCCAAAAGTACCCTTGCCGAATAGCCTTGGCTGCCAACATCTTTCCACCTATGTGCATCCCATAACTTCCCTCATGTAATTCCTTCAGGACATATTCTTCTCCACTTGGCTTTAAGCATCTTAACTATGGAAGAGAATAAGCTCGCTTATATAGTACATCATAGTGAATGGAGAAGTGAGCACTTTGGTGTTTATTTCTTTTTGCCTCTTTGGAATCTTGTGACAGTTCTCCTCGTTCTAAGTAGGCTTTGATTGGGTATAACCATGTCAGTTCTTCATTTATTTCCATTATTTCATCGCTATCTTGTATACTTTGATGTGCCAAAGATCCCACAAAGATTTTATGGGGCAATTCAACTGGATATACTACCGCGAGTTTGGAAAGACTATCTGCCCGATTATTTTTCTCTCTTGGTATTTTACAAAATTCTAGATTGACTCCTCTTTCTGTCATCTTTTGGATTATGGCCTTACTTTTCTGTAGATATTTGATCATGGTGGTTCTTTAGCTTTAAACTCTTTCTTTATTTGGTTAATTACGAGCTGGGAGTTACTGTGGATTTTGAGGGATGTCTTACTTAGGTAGTCTACAAACATTAATCCTTGAATCATTGCCTCATATTCTACAATATTGTTCGTCTCTTCAAATTCTAGTTTAAGGGCATATATTAATATTAATCCCTGTTTATTTTTCAAAACTATCCCAACTCCACTACCTTCTTTGCTGCTAGCCTCGTCGATGAAAAAATCCCAACTTAACTCGTTATCATGGCCTTGATCCTTTGACTCTGTTCTTCTTGTGTTTCCATCTTCTTTGGTTATTTGAACTTTGGTGCCAAAGGAACATTCAGATAAGAAATCTGCGAGTGCTTATGCTTTAATAGCCGATCTCATTTGGTACTTTAACCCATATTGGCCCAATTCTACTGACCAGTACAACATTTGCCCTGATGTTTCTGGCTTATGCAATGTTCTTTGCAGGGGTTGGTCAGTCACTACTATGCCCTAGTGTGCTTGTAAATAAACTTTAAATTTTCTGGCTGATAAGACCAAGGCATAAGTTATTTTCTCAATAGGCAAATAGTTCAATTCAGCCCTATGTATGACTTTGCTAAAGTAGTATATTGGATTTTGCACCGTTCCTTCTTCTTTGATCAAAACCGAACTCACCGCTTGTTCCGAAGCAGATAGATAAATAGGTATTTCTTCCCCTAGTAAGGGCCGACTTAATACCTGTTCTGAACTGAGGAATTTTTTTAGTTAGTTAAAAGCGCGCTGGCAATCTTCGGTCCATTCAAAGGTAGCTGCTTTCCTTAGTTTCTTAAAGAATGGGAGATATTTCTCTACTGATTTTGACATAAACCAGCTTAGCACAACAATTCTTCCTGTTAATTTTTGCACCTCCTTTACATTGCAAGGTGCTGCCATGTCTAAGATTGCTTTTACTTTGTCTAGGTTCGATTCAATTCCTTTCTCGCTCACCATATATCCTAGAAATTTACCTCCTTGAATGAAGAAAGTGCATTTCTCTAGATTGAGCTTTATGCCATATTCATTCATAACCCCGATTACTTCGGCTAAATCCTTGAGGTGTTCTTCAAAGCTTCTGCTTTTCACTATCATATCATCTATACATGCCTCTAAATTTTTCCCCAACAAATTTTTGAACATTTTGTTTACCAATCTTTGGTAAGTTGATCCTGCATTTTTCAAACCGAACGACATAGAGACATAACAATAGGTTCCTTTTTCTATTATGAATGAAGTCTTCTTTTCATCCTTGAGGTACATTTTGATTTGATGATATCCTTATTTTGCATCTAGCGAAGATAAGTATCCATATCCAGCTATTGAGTCCACCAATTTATCAATCATAGGCAAAGGGAAAGAATCTTTTGGGCAGGCTTTGGTTAGATCGGTGAAATCTACGCACATTCTATAGGTCCCATTTGCCTTCTTTACTAATACTAAATTGGCGAGCCACTCTGAGTATTGTACTTCTCTGATAAATCCAGCTTTCATTAATTTCTCAATTTCTTCATCTGTCACTGCTTGTCTTTCAGAACCAAAACATATTTTCTTTTGTTTGACAAGTCTATATATAGGATCAACATTAAGGTGGTGGGTAATTATATCTGGGCTCACAACTTTTATCTCAATTGAAGACCACGCGAAGATAGATAGGCATTTTGCTAAGAATTGGTGAGCTCGGATCTTTTGTTCACTTTTTAGGTTGGAGTTGATTAGCAAGTATTTTTTTGACCCTTCTCCTTCTACTAGCAATTTTTCCAATTTTTCTATAGGCTCAGTCCTCTACTCTAGAATTTTGTGAACTGCTTCAATCAATGCGACCTGCTCTGGTTCATACGAGTTTGATGCCTTTTTTTGTCTTTTCTTATCTGGCTTATTTTGATCTTGTGTACTATATACACATATTTCCCCTCCTTCAGGTTTAGGGATAGTCATCTTCAAATGCCTAATATTAGTTATGTCACGACCCGACTTTTGAGCCGTGACAGTCCTAGGGTATGGGTAGGCGTAAGGCCAATGAAAACCCGTAGAACCCATTACTAATCTATAACCAATCATGCATATAACTATTCCCAGATCAGAACCTGAAATACATTACTAACTCATTTCCATATCATCCATACATCAATGAATACAATACTTGAGTATAGATACCATAATAGGCCATCGATTACAATTCATTGAATATCATTAACTGAGCATATAGAATACCGATTACAATCCCAAATACACTATTTGAGACTTCAACAATACAAAATGCTATAATACCACAATGACCATGGAACTCTAGACCAAACTCTTTGAGATACATAATCATTATGATATACAAAATGACAAAATGAAAATAGACAGAGTAACCCCCGTGCGAGAAGATATAGCTTGAGTTTTACCTCGTCAGAACTTCTATATCACTTGAAAAAAAATAAACCACTAAGGGGTGAGATATAAATCTCAGTGAATACACAATAGATAAATATGATATGCCAGCTAGGTACAATGTAGAATATGTGAATAAAATAACCCCAAGGCTTTTTAGACAATATAGACAATTAGATAATCAGAATTATCACAATGGGATTCATTTATGAAATCAATGAATAAATCCAAAGAATAAACAATTGAGTATGATTTAATTTATTTTAGTAGAAATCAAACATTCGAGAACGGTTTGTTCCCATTCACATATAGATTGAGTGTCGGCTAAAAGCTTCGCACATTCATCACAATAAGTCAAGCGAAAAATTGATCAAGTTTCCCGGCTAGGACCCCCTTCCTAGCTAGGGCAGATACTCTCACCCTATATGTCAGGATTTCTTTACCATGTGCACATGACTGATATATACCTGTTTGTTTCGTAATTGTTCACTTTTTTGTCATGTGAAATTAATCATTTTAGGTGTAATTTCAGAAATTTCATGGCCATTTAGTTTAAATCATATCATTTCATTTGTGTTAGGTTTGAGGAAGGTTTTTACTTTGTTTTTGTAGGAAGTGAATGAAGTTGGAAAGCTTAGCTCCTAGCATCTGTAATCATTCTGAAGCTTGCCTTAGCCC